>CAVNYN010270918.1:0-46008 GCA_963692815.1 Nyctanthes arbor-tristis | reverse complement strand
TCTTTGTTATATTCCAGTGGCGAGGGCGGTTGTGTTGGATGTCCAATTGTCACTGGAGTACCACGAATTCGATCATGATGTGGACAAGAATAGAGCGGGCAAGACGATGAGTTTCCATTCTATCCTATGAACGGACCTACTTAAGCAGCTGACTTCTGTTTGCCGATATGCCATTAACATGTATATACATATATATAATCCTAGTCTCCGGCCCCCGATTACCTACCTATTAAGTTAGGTGCATCCAAATTTACCTTTTTTATTCGAGATTATTAAAGAATTAAAAGGGGTGTAGGAAAAAAAAGAGGAAGGAAAAGTTTTAAAAAATGGGAAATAGAAAGAAATCTAAAAATAATAATAAAATAGTAGTATAGAAGGTGGAAATGAATGTGCGATTTTAGACCTGACATGTGTCATGATGATGAAAAAGTATGGATGAAATGGAATAAATAATAGAAAAGTGATTAAAAAATAGAAAATTGAAGAAAAAATAGAAAACGCATAGACCCACCAAAAAAATTGGGTTTCGCTTTCTTTATGGACCATGACCTTAGACTTCGAGTATTGAAGATGCTCTAATTGGGCTTTTCCACCATCCTGTTTTAAGCGCTTCTCAGAGATTTTATTAAAAAATTTCTCTTTCATGTGGCATACATGAATGAATGTAATGTAAATTTAAAATACACATGATTTATATTTGAAATACACATAGTGTGCATGGATGCATGTCACATGAGGTGAAAAGTTTTTTAATCAAACTTTCAAAAAGTGCTTGAAAATTTTTCTATATAAAGAAAATTTGTAATTGTTACATTTCAATTGAAAAGTCACGTATGAAGTCTTTTATGTGCAAGAAATTGAATAGAAGAAGGCTATTCTTACTGTGAGGAGTTGGTCCAAATCCTCAGAATGGTCGGCCATGGATTTTTGTTTGCCCAGTTTCCGCAGACCGACAACATACGGCTATTCTCACCGGAAAATGTGATTTTAGAAGGGGAACATTTATTTTTTCCCCCTGAAATCTTCGGGTGAAACTTTAAACCTAATAATAGGGGTAAGTTGAAAATTACTGTGGTTAAAACTTAAAAGCGCCGAGGGGAAGTATAATAATAATAATAATAATAATAATAATAATAATAATAATAATAATAATAATAATAATAATAATAAGAATAGTAGGAAATTGTAAAAAATGACAACTTTTATTGTGGTATTTTCTAAAGTAGACCACTTTTTTAACAAATGCAAAACTGTCCATTTTCCTCTTTTTAAGACAAAATTACACTTAAATAAAAAAATTTAATACCAACTGTAAGTATAATGGACGTCTGCATTGGTTCCTTTATAGAGTCTATTAGACACCATCTTATAGTATTTAATAGATTATGCGTGTAATTTCATTAAACACATTGGGAGATGGGCCGTCAGTGTGTGTAATAAAATTTTACCACATAATTTATTGGACATCATACATAGTGTTCAATACATTACATAGAAAATTTCACATCCGCATATCTAAAATCCCAGTTTTCCTCAATATACATTTCTGGGGCTGAAAGTTGAGACAATCCTCCTTTCTCACAATGGTCCCCCTTCCCCTTTCCTCTCTGGTCAGACAATTTGTCGCCTGAAATTGACTTGGAGAGGTTTAATTGTACGATCTAACTGACGATTAATGCGTACAAGATTCCAGCATTCCTTTCAATACGATCTAGGTGCTACCGCCTCTTGCCAGCCACCACAACCTCACGAGCAGAGGTCCAAACTTGGTTGCCACTTTCCGGGACACCGACCTATACTATCACCTCTCTTTCCCTCCGGCGATAAATCATAGCAGTAATTTGTTTTTCGAAAAAATTTTTATTTCTTTTTTCCCAATTTTTCTTTGTTTCAGTCTTCGTGATATTGGCCTATTTTCACTTTTTTTTAAGGGGGGTTTTGGAGGGGTTCCATCTTTCCCCCCGTTTTGGTAATCTTTTCTTATACCCTTTCGTAATGTTAAACCTCAAAATCATGAGAGACCTTTGAGGGGGTGTAATGGAGATTGGGATATTTGCTGGTATGTGCTCTTGGTGGTTGTAGTAATGTGGTTTACGGATCGTGGAGGTGTTGGCTTTTTTGTCTTTTCTTTTCTTTTTTCTTTTCTTTTTTTTTAGGTGGATTGTAGTGAATATTTTTTTTCCTAGTAAATTCTGAGTGTTCCCACCATAATTATGGGTTGTTTTGCTCTTTTTTTTTTAATTTATTAATTATTTTTTTTGGGGGCGGGGGTGGATGGGGATTGACACATGGAGTGAATATTTTTTCTATATTTATTTTGTAAATTTGGACAATGATTAGAGTAATTTTAGATAGTTGGAATAACGAATTGATAGATAGTTGGAATAGCAAATTTTTAATTCGTGATATTTCATTTGTGTTCTATACATTAATTTTGAATATGAAGCCATGAAACCAAAGATAAACGACTAGTAGTTGTTAGGGGATGTGGAGCAATAATTTTAACCACATCACTTATATTTGAAACACTTCTAATTAAAGGACAAAGTTAGTTAAGATAACAAATGAATAATTCATAACATGTTTTAAGAGTTAATTAAATTAGGAGTCATGGCAGATAAATGTCAGATTTTCTATAAAATCAGATCTGGATCTGAAGTTTAGAACCAGATCTGGTCATGCGGCCGCATGGACATATTCATGTGGCCACATGTAATGGCATGTGAGGCTGCACCAGGCCGCAGAGATGTGGTGCGGCGGCACATATAATCTGTGCGGGTGCACAAATATATTTGTGCGCCCGCACATATTTTATTTGCGGCCGCACCACCCCATTCGGCTCAGCTAAACAAGCTCATGCGGCCTGGTGCGGCTACGCAGGTCATTATATGCGGCACCAGATCTGGTTCCAAACTTTGGAACCAGATCTGGTTTTATAGAAAATTCGAGATAAATGTTGAGATTGCCATTTAAAATGTCAATATCGATAGATAAATGTTAATCTGTCGAGATCAGTGTTGACAAATAAATTAAGAATTAATTAGATTAAGAGTCTCAACATATAAATATTGAGCTTGATATTTAAAATGTAGACCTATACAATGTGAAATGTCTAGAACTCACGTGTTAAAACGTGCAGATTTTCATGTATCTAATGAAGGCCAAACGAGATTCATGAATACTAGCAGTAGTAATATTTCAACTTCTTTCTACATAAAATTTATAGATACTCTATATATTGTATTTTGTATTGTATTTAACATAATTATCAAGATGACAATGAATGATAAGTTGAATCAAATTAGTTATATATTTATTTATTCATTTAATTTCATAAGTCTAAACTCATTTAAGACGTTTTGTAGGAATTAACACATTAATACTAATCGTTGGCAAAAAAAATTCTAAAACAAGTTATACTTATTTGAATATGCAGAAAAAAAGGGTAAGAGAAAAAAAAAAAAAGAAAGAAGGAACGAAAAAGAAGACACAGTCTAAATTTACCGTATATAACTGCCAAGATTTATAGTTCAATTATACGGAATGCATTGTACGAGTGGTTCCACAAAGATGTAATTGTCGAGAATTATCACGAATAAATATTGATATATACGAATAAATTGTATAGAATGTCACACTTACCTTTTGTATCAAACTATAATTGTCAAGAATTATCATACATAATTATAGAGATATACCGATAAATTGTATAGAATTACATACTTCTCTACTATATGGTTATTAACCATTTCTTATTTTTTAAGAAAAGAAAAAATAAAAAATTATTGCTTTACCGGCAAGAATGTAGTTTTGTTAAACATATGGCCATTTTTACACTAGTTTTTGAATGCGCTATATTTGAATTTGTATTTTTAAATTTGAATATTTTTGAAATTGTCATAATAATAATAATAATAATAACTCCAACCGGTTGCAATATAATAATAATGGAAAATAATAAACTCCAACGGGGTGCAAAACGGCACCGTTTGACTGCCAGCGCATTATCGTGTCCCCAAAAGTCTATAAATACCACCGACCTCCAAATATTCACTGTTCATCGTACCGTCAATTTCCGAAAAAACTTCCGCCAAAACCCTTGCCTACTGGAAACTATGTGAAATAGGAAAATGTGCTTCACCTTGTGTCTGCTGCACTCACAGTTGGTGCTCAGTACTGTCTAAACCGATTCATCCTTGCAAGGAAGGATGAAGAAGAGAGCAACGGTGCTGGAAATTCTGGAAACAACGGTGCTGGAGCTGCAAGTTCTGGAAACGCCAATGCTACTGGAGCTGGAAATTCTGGAAACAAGGATGCCAGTGGAGCTGGAAATTCTAGAATCAAGGATGCCAGTGGAGCTGGAAATTCTGGAAAGAAAGATGGTTCTGGATCTGGAATTTCAATTGCAAAGCATTCACAGTAAATCACTGCTATTTCTGCTCCGCTTTTGAGAATTTAATAACTTATAACAATCACTTCCAGTTTTCTTCTATATTCTGAACAAATTTGTACTCTAATCTGAATCGCACTCTGCTTTTGCTGGTCTGGTATTTTAATTGACGGTGCTGTAGAGCAAATCAATTTCTAATTGATGAAACTTTGTTTTTTTTTTTCTGATTGTGATTATATTCCTACTGATATGTTTTTGCTTCTGATTTTAAAATTAAGTATTGTTATCGTTATACTGCTGAGTGATGATTATTATGATATTATATGATATGATTGAATGCCGTGATCTGGTTTCTGCTGAGACTAGAATTATAGTGATGATAGAAGTTGAAGGAGTAGAATTATAGAAGCACATAATACATGTGAGAAATAAACGGATCATGAAGCAGTGAAATGGTGAAAAAGACAAGCTGCAGATAGGAGAAACGTTGTTAAGAGGAGTCCAGAACCAGGAAAAAATAGTGAACTCGATGCTGTTAACATCATATTCTGGACTCAATTTTGGAAATCCATAATTTACGCTTTTCATGAAATTTTTAGTTGAAATAAATTTCTGTAGATAGATCCATGGGTTGGCTATTTGGAAATTTTCTAGGAAAATTTATGGCAATGTCTATAGACTGTGATGGTTTTTGTGCGAAAACACCGTCGGGGGACAATTTTTGGGTATGATATATTATAGAGAGTTGCCTAACTCGTTATATAATTTGGTGAGATTTCGAGGTCGTTTACCATGTCTAGTAATTTTCTCAAGTTTACGTCACAATGTGAAAAAACTGGGAATTCTGTTTGTATCTCCCAAGTGAATAAAATATGGTCGGGTTCCTATACAGCACACATACTTGTAATGAAAATTGTCATGTTTCTAGTGCTTTTTCTTCAAAGAAGAAAAATGTTAATGTTTTCCACTTTTATTTTCCAAATTACAAATGGATTGAAAAAGCAATTAGTAAACTAGCTAAATGTTGGTAAGGTTGCAGGGTGGTGAAAGAGCATGTAAAAATGTTGATGAGTTTGGTGAATTTTTTTGCAGCAATTAGTGAAGTAGCTAAACCATGAACAGGGTTGGGGATACAATGTAAGGCAACTTCAACTCTAGATCCTAGGTAGAAGTGATTTTTATCTTATGTTAGTTATGATGACAATGTACAACACTAGTTGCTGTAAATTAATATGCAATTCACCGTATTTTTGTGTTGCTACTTAATTTTTTCTAGTTTTTCTCTATGTATGTATTTGCAATTTATTTACATAAACTATTTTATTCTCAATATTAAGTGAAAATAGGAATAGGTGTGTCTCCATGGTATGAAGAAGGGGTGTTTATTATACAGACAACCTTAGTTTGCTCTATTATTATACTTGTGGACTGTCTGATTTGAATCTTAAATGAGCTAAATACAAATACAAATTCATAAATGTAAGGTTAATTAAGCAGAGCAAACACGACGTAGACCGCTGGATGTGTCCCTTCATCCAAGGCCATTCTGTGGGTGAATGGATGATAAATTACGTGGACTGATAGTATCTTTTCAATATACATTCTTCATTTACTAATTATTTATCGTTAATAGCATAGTATTATATATTCATGGATAAATGATGTATATATTAAATAATAATAATAATGGTATAAAAAAATTAAGATTCTAGCTACTTTTCAATTAAGAAAGTCATGGCCAAATTACCGATATTAGAAAAAGAAAAAGGAAGAAAACAAGCCTATGTTAGTGGGACGGACAGTGTATCATTCAAAAAACGTCTTTCACCAAAGTTTATTATATATCCAATGCCCCCCACACCCAGCCAACACACACATATTAATGGCCATGTTTCTTAATTTGGGAACTGAAAATCTTAAGGAATTCATGTTCATCACGGTATTATTAACTTGAAAAATAATTATACAAATAAACTTTATTTCCCAATCAGAGGAAGTATCCCCTAAAAAGGTCACCAATGCTGAAGATAAGGATGAGGAAGAAGAAATCATAACCTTAATTTGTAAAATAAATAAACAAACTTAAGTTTAAACGTAGCTAGAGACCAAACACGAAATTATCATTATTATTCCTGCTGCTGATTCTGTTTCTTTTGGGGTTGCAAGATTTCATCAGGAGTGATCTGTCTGTGAAAAATTCCAAAAGCAATGCCATTGGCGACAGCCGCCATTGCGCCAAAGCGGATGCCGAAAGGAAGACCCAAAAGTCCTCCGAGGACCGCTCCAGGGACAATGGCATTCCATCGGTCATGCTCTCGTCCGCCTCTTGCACGGTGCATGAGAGAAACACAACCAGTAAAAAAAGCACCAATAGGAATATCAATCGAGACCTCTTTGTCTCCGGCATCACTATTTTTGTTATCTTCCGGTGCTCCGATTGTCACTGGAGTGCCACGAAAACGATTATGATAAGGACAAGTATAGTATGGACAACATCCACGAGCTCCCATTCTATTCTATTAACCTAACCAGATACAGCTAAAAATAATGGTTTTTTTTGCCCTTCTGCCATTATATATATGGACATGTGCTGCTCTTCGACCCTAGTAATTACCTCCCTCCCAAGTTACGTGGGTTCAAATTTACTTTTCCTTTCAAGATATTTAGGGAAAATACGAATTTTTCCATAGAAACAAGTTGATCTCCACCACCTAATTAAATATAATTATTTATTGTTTCTTACCTTTTACAATTGCATGTTTCACAAGGGTTTCCATAACATTGTTTCCATAGAAATTTTTGGGAAAACACTGCCTCATATTTAAAACTTTAGAAAATAATATATATGTATCTTTATTATTGGGTTGGTTGGGCTTTCCTTCATATTTAAAACTTTAGAAATTTCAAACCTCATTTTGGTATCACAGCGGGTTTACGTTTCTATAGACTTGTAAAATTTTTCAAAAGATTTTCAAAGACATTTTTAACCAGAAAAATTTTAGTAGCCCTTCATCATCATCCGCTCCGCTGACTCCAAGGTAAGAAATTGTTTAAGTGTTTTAAATTTTACATGCCTTTAAGATATTTATGTACAAAGATTTTACCTGAATTACAAGAATAGAAAATAAGTGATTGGCATTCAACAAAGAATTAAAAAAAAAGTTGAGCATAATTAGTAGTGAATAAATATACTTGTTTTGAAAGGATATTTTTATTTTAGTCCTCGTAAATCAGTTAGAAGATATTAGAATACCCCAAACTAACTTGACTTACATAAATGGTATTCCTCGGGCATGGCACACAGAGGAGAGTCTGAAGTAGCTAGAGTGACTAGAATTGCATAGGAGCAATTTGTCCGTGATCCTGAGGAGACCATCGACGCACATGTTCACCATTTTCGCAAGGCTAGAGAGAGAGCCATTCTTTGGGGTTTTAAGACAAATAAGTTTGACACAGTTCACCATTTGATGGACACGTTGGATGAACTATAGCATAATGTTGCCACAGGCATACTGTGGGATCTTTATTTTGAAGATGCAGTGAATCTCTTCTACGACCTCTATTGTGAGACATTAGTGGCAGTCTTCGAACCCTGTTTAGAAGACCTCTGTCAGTGAGAAGAAGCACGCAATCAAGAGGCAAATCAGGAGGAAGACCCAGAAACGGACCCGAAGAAAGACCCACAAGAGGATCCAAATGAAGATATGCCTATCCACGAGGTGATGCCAGATGTCGATGAGGGATATGAGGCAATGATGACACATATGAAGAGATGGACGAGGTGGAGGAAATTGAAGAAGACGTTAACAAGGGAATTGGGGGGGGGGGAATAAGTTGTGGAACAAGGAGAAGATCCTGAAGATGAGCCACAATTCCGAAAAGAGTCCTTCCCTGAATCTTGTATTAGTTTGAGTATATCCCCTCTACAGGTGGTGATGAGTAGAGTAGGATAACAATTTTGAAAGATTTTGACAATGTTTTCATTTTGATATTTTGAGTAGTAGCATTCTATTTTAGATTTTAGGATATTATGAGCACGATATGATATTTGATTTTGGCTTTATTTATGGATAAGTTGGATATTTTGATCTTACAAACAGATGTTTCACATTCGATTATTGAGTTGTTTATTTTTTTGTGAATTGATGAATGGGTGTATACTCGTTGAATTTATCTCCAATTAGTGCGATTACAACTCCATTTAAATTTTGTAAAGGAAAATGGTGCGACCACGAGCACAGAAGAGAAGCCACCCTGCTGAGAGATCTCGTGCAAGCTATACAACGACTTAGCCAGCAGCAAGACCCTACAACTCCGCATGAAGGATCCAATACACGCGTACTAAGCCCACCTCTCAACGTAGACAATACCAGTTGGGTCGTTGAGCAGTTTCGCCAATATAGGCCACCTTCATTTGATAGTAGGGCTGGCGCACTAGCTACAGAAGAATGGTTGAGGGCCTTGGAGTGGATATTCAAAGACATTGCTTGTACTGATATCCAGAAGGTATCTTGTATAGAGTTTATGTTGATTAAAGGCGCAAGGCACTGGTAGGAGTCTTATTTGCGCACCCAAACTACGACATGACAATGTGCCATGACATGGGAACAATTTAAGGCAATAGTAATGCAAAAATAATTCCCCAAAAGGCTCTGCGATCAAAAGGAAGTAGAGTTTCTACAGCTGAGACAGGGGAATAGGTTGTTGGAGGACTATGAGGAGATCGGAAGAGCTTTCTAGGCTTGCCCTTTACCTGGTTGACACTGATGAAAAGAAAACAATGAGGTTTGAAATGGGTTTATGACCTGAGATAGGAGGAATGATGGCTGCCCATGTATTCGTGACGTATGAGCAAGTCTTGTAGCGTGCACATGCAATATCCTCCCGTTTGAATTTGGAGCGAGCCGCTTAAAAGATAGTTGATGCCTTAGGAAGGAAAGATTGGGATGATGAAAATAAGAGGAAATGACATAATCAATATCAGAACAAGAACAGGAGCAAAGCTCTGAACAAGCGGCCAAATACAGGGTTAGGCAGTGGTCAGAATAACTTCAACATGACTCAGTGCCCTAAGTATGGAAAATATCATAAGGGAGAATGTCTTTGGGGTAAGGAAGTCTGTTACAAATGTAGACAGACAGGCCATTTCACAGCCAACTGCCATGGAAAACCTGCTCAGAATCAACGACAAACTAGGAATCCAGTGCAAAATGGGAACCAGAAGCAAAATAAGAAAGGAAAGGCGAGGGTTTATGCATTAACCCATTAGGAAGCAATCGACAATGATGACATAATAGCAGGTATAATATCTGTCTTTAGTATTCCTATTTACATCTTGATTGATTTTGGTGCTACGCATTCGGTCTTATCTACTGCATGTCTAGCTGGAAGTTAGTATGCCATCAGGGGGAATAATTTGAACTGATGAGATAGCTAGGGATGTTCTATAAACTTCGAGGGGTTAAGAATTAAAGCTAACCTGAACATAATTAAAATGAAAGACTTTGATATTCTTTTGGGTATAGACTGGTTAAGTAGTAATTGAGCTACTATTTATGCCCCTAAGAAAGAAGTGGTATTCCAAAAGGATAAGAAAGATGAATTTAGATCCTGCGCGTTAAAAATTAAGGCTTCCCTCTTTCTTTCAGCCTTACAAGCAGAGAGGTTCTTGGCAAAAGAGAATTGCCAAGGGTATTTGGTTAGCCTCCAAGGCGAGTCACTGGGGGATATCATATTAGATCACATACCAATTGTCTGCGAGTTTGCCAATGTGTTCCCAGATAATCTATTGGGCATTCCGCCCAACAGACAAGTAGAGCTTGCTATAAACTTAGTACCTGGAGCTGTACCTCTGTCCAAAGCTTTGTATAGAATGGCGTCGAAAAGCTACAAGAATTGAAGCTATAATTGGAGGAGATGTTGGAGAAAGGCTTCATCAGACAAAGTGTGTCTCTGTGAGAAGTGCCAATGCTGTTTGTTAAAAAGAAAGATGGTAGTATGAATATGTGTATTGACTACTGAGCACTGAACAATCTGAACTATCAAGAATAAATACCCCCTTGTGAGGATTGAAGATTTATTTGATCAGTTAAAGGGGGCAGCTGTGTTCTCAAAGATCGATTTGCGATCAAGGTACCATTAGTTGAAGGTCAAACCAACTGACATCCTAAAGACGGTGTTCAAAACTCGATATGGGCATTACAAATTTAAAGTTATGCCATTCAGCCTCACTAATGCCCCAGCCGTACTCATGGACTTGATGAACTGTGTGTTCTATGAATATCTAGATAAGTTTGTCATCGTCTTCATTGACGATATTCTTATTTATTTGAAGGATGCTAGAAACCACGAGGAACATTTAAGAATTGCGTTGGAAATACTGTGAGCAGAAAAGTTATACGTCAAATTCAAGAAATGTGAATTTTGGCTAGAAAGGATTGAATTTTTAGGCCATATTGTGACTGCGAAGGGTATTGAAGTTGATCTTTCTAAGGTTGAGACCGTCACAAATTGGCCTACACCTGCCGATGTTGGAGACGTAAGAAGCTTTTTAGGTTTAGCGGGCTATTACTGATGCTTTATCAAAGGTTTCTCTAAGATAGTTGGCCCAATGACTCAGCTGGCTTGCAAGGTTGTTAAGTTTCAATGGACTGAAAAATGTGATCAGAGTTTTCGGGAACTAAAGAAGATGTTGGTTACAATACTGGTATTAGCTATACCTAACGGGTTAGACGGATTCGTCATCTATAGCGATGCATCTAAACAGGGGTTGGGCTGTATTCTTATACAGAAAGAGAAGGTTATAGCCTATACGTCAAGGCAATTGAAGCAGCATGAACAAAATTATCCAACGTATGATCTTGAGTTAGCAGCAATAATCCATGCCTTGAAGATATGACGTCATTACCTGTATGGAAGCAAATGCGAAATTTATACTGATCACAAGAGTCTCAAATATTTCTTTACACAGAAAGAGCTGAATATAAAACAATGAAGGTGGTTGGAACTAGTAAGGGACTATGACTGCACTATACTTTATCACCCGGTAAGGCCAACATAGTTGCAGATGCATTGAGCAGAAAGAATACTAGTCAGATGGCATTACTCTAGCAACTGATGAGGGATTTCGAGAATCTACGGATTGAGGTAATAACCCTGTCTGTTCACAAATCTAGCAGATTATATAGTCTGACAATTAAGTCTGACTTAAGAGATCGAATTGTGATGGTTCAAAAAGGTGACAAATTTTTGGAAAAAATAAGGTCTGGCGTTGGGACAACAAGTAGAGCCGGATTTGAAATTGCAGCGGATGGAGCACTAATGTTTAGCGGACGCCTTTGTGTGCCGAAAGATGAACAAATTAGGAATGAGATTTTGGTTGAGGCTCATTCCGCCTCTAATGCGGTACATCCTAGGGGTACAAAGATGTACTTTGACTTACGCAATACCTTTTGGTGAGGAATATGAAAGGTTGTATTGCTAAGTTTGTGACAAGGTTCATGGTATGTCAACAAGTTAAGGCTGAGCACCAAAGGCCATCAGGGCTATTGAACCTACTGGAAATACTAGAATGGAAGTGGAAGAAGATCTCGATAGATTTCATGGTGGGCCTTCTAAGATCAATGGGAGGTTATGAGACCTTTTGGGTGGAAGTCCAAGAGCAAAACCGTGAGGACTAGCTTAAAGCGGACAATATCATGTCAAAATGGAGAAAAAGGAACATACGTATGAATTAATGAAAGGCCAGGGACTTAGCAGGTTGAGAAAAAGTTAGGAACCCAATCGATATTAACCCTAAAGGTTATGGACGGTATGTGAAATTAACCCTTTCTTAAATTTTAAAGCATACAAATGAAATTTTTTTAGGGGTAACTTTCATAAAAGATCTCCAGCCTTTGAAAAATTAATAATTTCATTTAGGAGTGGGCATCGGGCGGTTCAGTTCAGGTTTTGAACCAAAACTTCACCGACCCGACTTAATCGGTTTGAAAAATTTCAAAACCGCCACCAAACCAATGCGTCATGTCGATCGAAACCAGGTAATACTCGATCGGTTTAGTTTTAAACCAGTTTAAACTGGCAAACTAAAAAATTTTAACTTTTTCCGGGTTCTATAAATAATTGAATACCCTATTGCCTTCCTCTAAATTGCCAACGGTCGACGACTGCTCCTTAAATAGTTTATAAACCACCACTGACATTTATATTATCCTGATGTAGGAGTTTTTTGGAGTTCAAAATTCATTCAAAAGCACAACTTCTTGCCTTCTTCTTCTTCTTCAAAAATAAACACGATTTCTTCAAAAATAAACATGGTTTGTTTCATAGGATGGGAGACAACATTGGGCAGCAAGGCATTTCGACAATGGCGGCCTCTTCTATTTTTTTCCAAGCTGATTTGAACTCATTGTGGTCTGTGGATCTGGGCTCTCGGTTTTTAGGTGGATTCGTCTGATCGTTTTTGTTGTGACTTGAGATTTGTAGATCTGGTTTTTGTGTGGCTTCATATGTAGATATAAAGGTTACCCATTAAATTTTTATTAGGATAAAAAATTTGTATAATGAGTTGTAGATTTTGGTTGCCTCTGATTTCTATAAAAGAACTAGTCATCGTCTTCTTTCTTTGAAATAGGAAGCTTTTCATGTTCAGTAATTCAACTCGGTTCAACTCGGGCTGGTCCAACTCAGTTTAACTCGGTTTACACCCTCTAACCCGCTAACCGAACAAAATCACATGCATATCTTCACTAAACCGACCGAACCGAACTAGAAAAAGGCGAAAACCGGTCAACTCGGTCTGGTTCGGTTCGGTTTATCGGGTTGAGTCAGCTAACTCGGTTAGTATGCCCACTCCTAATTTCATTTCTAACTTTTTTTCAATTATGTAGCCCCAAACTTTCAAAAATATGCAGAAAAAGTCCCTACATACTATTTCTGTCAATTTTTATTTTTCACTTTTTCTATAAAGATAATTTTATTGTTTATTTAAATTAAAAAAATAAAAACACTAATTTTAAAAATTCATTTTGTTCTCTTTACCGGTTTCTCTTTCACACAGTTATACATATTCTTCTGAAACTGATAAAATTAATTAAATGATTCCAAAAAAAATGCAATAAGATTTATTTGTTACAAACTTCACAAGTTATAAAGACTAAGCACCTTCAATGTAATTAAACTGTACTGTAACTATAAAAAAGTGTGGTGTGAGTAAATTTTCCCCTATTTTATTATCTTTTTTTAATTTTTTTTCTTTTTTTCCCTACTATATAACCACACACGACTTTATTCTAGAATCACATATTTATTTATTTATTTATTTTGCTTTTTCTATAAGCACCTACTAATTTTAGTATCCTTCTTTGAAGTTCTACTTTTGACCTATTAACCCAATTTCATGCAAAATTACTAAAACTGATTACGGATTAGCAATTTTCTGTCAACTATCATGCATTATTTTAAAATTTGGCTGAAAACCCGACGAACCGGTTGGTACCGCAATGGCTCAGTTGAAGACCTACACAACTTGCTGGTTTTAGGTGATTTGGTTGCTCAACTTGCATCCAAGACAACCAGTTACAAATTTAACAAAACTTTTTGAGAAAATTCAAGCCGCTGTGACCTTTTTCTTCCAGCATGTCGGGTAAACCACCAAATTAACATGTTCTATATGTTTTGAAAGGGTAGTTATCTACACCACCCATTTTACTATCCACACCACAAATTTGAATCTTTTTCTTATTTACTAAAAAGGCCAATAACTAAATGACTAAAATAACTTTTTTTTTTTGACATAATCCTATTTTCTTAAATACACTATAAAATAGAAACGTAATCTATGTTTTATGTCCACCACAAACAAGAACACTTACATATTTTCTTACTATACCACAATGGAAAACCCAACACATTTTAAGTTTAAAATACAAACGCAATTGAAATCGAATTAGAAATTGATTTCAATATTTATATGCATGCCACCAATATCAAGTAAACTATTGTTATCTTTATGTTTTAATCAAAATTTTCGTCATGTATATTGTTTGACGTTGTTCTGCCATTTGTTTTTCTTTTGTGGTATTCTAGTTAGTCAATATAGTCTAAACCCTAAAACATACAATTCCCAGTTTCCCCAAAAAAAAAGAAAAAGGGCGTCTAGATCTCCAACTGTTTGTTCAAAGATTTTTATGGTCATCTGAGAGATTGCTATTTGATAAGCAAATCGGGTGATAGGAAAGGCCATCCACGCTATAATGAAACGTGTCGGTAGCGCTGCCTCTTCCGTCCATAATGCTAGCTTTAGCTATTTCGGCGACTAGTTCAATTTCGCTTATGTGGTCTCAATTCAAGATTCGGGTGGATGCGTGCGTGTGGAATGTGAACTATCGATAAATGGAAAAGAGATCGGCCGATTAATAGAAAAGGGGTGTGGTGTGGTGTACGATTTGCTTATTAAATTTTTTCCTTTTGTTTTAAATTTAAAATATAAATTGATAAAGTAATTCTCGTTTATATATAAAGTTTGCTCTTTAATAGAAATGTATTTATCATGTGGTGCAGTTGATAAAAGGAGTAGTGTAGATATGGCCACCCGTTTTGAAATACATTGCGTAATGTTTACAGTATATCTTCTACAAAATTTTTATTTAACATTATAAATTAATAGTAACTCACTGGTTTAAATCGATGGCCTCACGGTTAAATTGGTGACCTAATGACCCAGTATATTTATAATAAATTTCAAAATTAATAATAGCCCATTAGTTAAATGGATGACCATACAATATTACCTTATACTTTGTCACTAGAATTTGGTCGAAGCATGGTGAAAAACTAGCTTTTTAAGGGTTAATTTCACATATTGTCTCCAATAATTGAGTTCAGTATCAGTTGGGTCCCTAACTTTTTTTTTTCAACCCGCCAGGTCCCCAACTATTCATTAATTCGTACAAATGGTCCTTTTTTATGGTTTCCGCCAATTTTTCTGTTAACTCCTCGGTCAAATTACCATCATTTCCTTTATCTCTTTAAATTAAAAAGGGTTAATTTTACATTTCGTTCTCAACATTTGCAATTAGTATCATCTGAGCCCCCAAGATTGGCCCTTCTTGACAGTTTCCGTCAATTTTTCCGTTAAACGTCTAGTTAAATTATCATTTTATCCCTTATATTTTTAAATTAAAAAATAAAAATTTTAAAAACAATATATATAAATAAATTTATTTTAAAAAATGCAAAATGGAGAGGCCCCTATAGTGTTGTCGGAATCCTACCATTTCCAGCAGTAAAATCGCTGCCACAAATAACATCACATGAGGGGTCTACCAGAAATAGCAGTAAGGCAAGGGAGAGGCATCTCTTGTGCTGGCATTTCCGGCAGGAACATGGCAGTGCAGTTTTCCCTTTTCTTTTCTTTTTTTTTTAAAGCTTATATATATTGTTTTCAAACTTTTTTTTTAAATTTAAAACTATAAGGGATAAAATGGTAATTTGAATAGGGACTTAAAAGAAAAATTGACAGAAACCGTCAAGAACAACTAATTGTGCGAGTTATTGAAATAGTTGGGTCAAAAAAAGAGTTGAGACCCAGATAATACTAACTGTAAAGGTTGTAGATGAAATGTGAAATTAACCCAATTAAAAAACAAAAAGTTTAAAAATATAAACAAAAGATATAAAATTTTAGAAAAAATAAGAAGAAAAAACGGGGTGAATCCCCTGTGCTGTGCTGCTGGAAATGGCAAAACCTTTTCTCTGTCTTTTTTTATTAATTTTTATATTTTTAAAATTTTTTAATTTAAATATATAAAGGACATAATTGTAATTTGATTGAGGAGTCAGTGAAAAAATTGACAGAAACCATCAAAACCTGGTGGGTTGAAAAAAAAAATTAGGAACCCAACGAATACTAATGTCAAAAATTGCGTCAAAAATTGGAGATAGATTAACCTTTTTTTTCCTTCTTTTAAATAGGAGTATCTCAACGCAAAAAGTAGAAACTCAAAATATGTTATTTCACGAAAAAGATTACCCAAAAACTTGCGGCAAAATGCTGTTAAGTGATACCTTGTATACCCTGTAGTCTGTAAGGTTTTTGGTTTTAATTTTTCCAAAAATCAGTTGTTAGAATCCTAAATTTGAAAAATAAACCCTACTTTCAGTCATAAGGGGATACGCATGGTGTGCAAAATGCGCGACAATGACAGCAAAAGAAGCACACGAATGTCCCAAACTGTTGATGTTATGTGATGTAGCCGTTTGCCCCAAACTGTTGATGTTATGCAATGTAGCAGATTGCGATGAATCGAAACTACGGAAACGTTCCACACCCCGCCGACCCGATCTTGGTAACGGTGATTCCTCGAAGCATACGGCACTCGTTCTTGGTTGGACAGACGACAGAGGGACATTTGATTCTGGCAAGGGAAATTTGGAGAGTGGCATTAAGGAACGGAAGAAAAATGGAGTTTTGAAGGGGCGACAGGAAAAGGAGCCTTTTTTGAAGAAAATTCAGGTTCCTGAGCAGTTGGATTTAAAATGCAAGCCTCCAGCAAAGTTGTCAGATAAAACGAAGCGTATTGTTGTAAAAATAAGAGTTAAGGATTTGAATGGTACTGAAGTTACTGGTTTGCAAAGAAAGGAACTTGATGAGAAAACAGAGAGAGAAAAGTTGGGTGCTGATTTAAGAACGAAGATATGCGCAGAAAGTGATGGTGTTGCTGAAAAAGGTGAAGCACAAAAGATTGGTGAATGCAGGGGAGATGGTAAAAATGGCAAGCTGCAAATAGATGGCGCATACAAGAAGGTCGTTGAGATTGGTAAAAACCAGGAATCAAGAAAAATTAGTGAACTTGATGTTGATAATGTTACTGGAGCTGAAAATTCATATAAAAATGTTGTTAAAAAGGGATGCAGGGTAGATTATAGAAATGGTAAGCTTCAAATAGATGGCTTGTGTGAGAAGGTTATTGAAATCGGTGGAAGTCCATAATCTGGAAAAATTAGTAAATACAATGTTGTTAATATCAGCGGAGGTGAAAAGGCATATAGAAATACCAATACGGAGGGATGTAGGGAAGCAGGTAAGAATGGCAGGCTTCAAAATGATGGCTTGTCTGAGAAGGTCATTGAGGTTGGTAAAAATCGAAGATCGGGTAAAATTAGTGAACTTGGTGTTGATAAGATTGCTGAAGGTGAGAATGGATACACAAATATAGGTGAGGAGGGATGCAAGGGGGATTGTAAATTTGGCAATCTTCAAACTTATGGCTTGCATGTGAAGGCTGTCCGATCTAAAAGTAAAAAATCTGGAAAAGTTAGTGAACTGGATGTTGATAAGATCGCCTTAGTGGAAAATGCATATAAAAATGTAGATGAAAAGGGACGCAGGGGAGATGGTGAAAATGGCAAGCTTCAAACTAATTGCTTGTGCATGACGGCCATTGAGATCGGTAAAAATCAAAATTCCAGTAAAATTAGTGAACTGGATGTTGATAAGATTAATAGGGGTCAAAAGGCAAATGAAAATGTTGATGGCGAGGGTGGTTCTGATGGTGTGAAAAATGTGGCTGAAATTAAGAAGAATGATATTATCCCTACTGCTGATGTTGCAAGGACAGGGAAAGACGGGGCTGGTGGAAGGCACAACCTGCCCTCAATGGTGAAGGAAATAGAGAGGAATGAGAAAACAAGGAAGGTGGGGGGAAATGTAGACATAAAGACAGATTGTTTGGCGAAATTTTTGCAGGTGTTAATAGGAGGTGTTGATGGTAACCCCAAGGATGAGATCGGAAGAGCGTCGTGTAGGCGGGGTTTGACATTTCCTCGGCCTAAATGGTGGCCACCTGAGGGTTTTGAAGGGTAATAGATGGCAACTGAGTGATTCCTAGAGTCCTGTATCCTATTTGTATCAGAATGTTTATTGCGTACTGGTATCTTAGCGGAGCCTGAGGCATATATATTCATCTGAGCTACATCCCCATCATGACTCATTATTGATCTAGGAGTAATTTATTTTTTTAATAGGTTCTCATTTTTTGTTCTTGTCGAGGAGAACTGGGAGTGATTTATATTTTTGCTTCTTCTCCAAGGAGCTACCTTTACTTCTGGGGTAACTAAATGTTGAATCTTTTGGCTACCTATGTAAAGGCTCTATTTTTTCATTTGTCCAGCAGTTGCTTTCATCCTTCTTTCATTGTCACCTGGGGCCATATAGTTAGTACTAATCTCCCGCCAGAAGCAGCGGTAGATCATTGGACAGTCTACAAGGTGGTGCCAAAATTAAAGAAAGATCCCAAGATTTACAGGGTAACAGAAAGAATAACGCCTAGTATTATTGATATTGAACACCAGTCTAGTTGACAATATTGTGGTATATTAAATGATATGAGTGGAATTAAAGACGTGCTCATGTGACCAATTTTATTTAACTTATATTATTTAATGTCACATAAGCTAGTGTTTTAAGTATAAATAGTGATATATTGCATTACTAAGAAATGTTAGCAGAAGAGCATCATTGCTGCAAGTTGTCACTCATGGAATCGAAGTTGCTCGTTCGCCTGTGAATTGTAGACACTCATGGATCGAAATGCCAAAGCAATTTCATTGTCGCTAGCTCCCACTTGACCGTAGGATAATGAAACGCGGGTACGAGAACAAAGCCCAAATAAAGAAAGAGGAAATTGCAAAAAATGTCACTTTTGAAAATGTCATATGTAAAACTAGACCACTTTTAAAACATGTATAAATATATCATTTTCCTTTTTTTTTTCCGACAAATTTGCCTCTGAAGAATTGATTTAGTTTTTTTTTTTTAAATAAGAGGAAATTACAAAAATTGATCACTTCTAATATGTCAAGTTTAAAAATATCTACTTTTTACACATATACAAGCAATTGATCCCAAATAAAAATTCTAATAATAATTTTAGACGCCCCAGGTCTTTGATCTCTTCATCTCAACACCAATCTAGGCAATTGAACTCATCAAAATCTTCCTTGACGTCTACTAAACAATGACCAAATTGCCCATGAATACAGAATTTTATCATTGAAGAAACTCCAAATCAAGACTTGCATCACAGGTTCATCGTCAGATCTGTAATGATCGGATAAGAATTCGACGTCATTGCAGAAGGGAAAGTTGCTCAGAATACCGAGACGAGGCCAGCCACACTAATCCGAGACCGAAATTCGCCGGCGCGTGGCCTATACGCACAGACGGCGGTGTCCCAACTGTTGAGAGGCGAAACTGTCTAGATTTACAGTATCTAACTATCAAGATCTACAGTTTAACTATATAGATATGCAGATAACTGTCGAGAATTATTGCGATGAAATGTCAGGATATACAGATAAATTATATAGACTTTTTTTTACCAAACTGTATAGAATTCCAACGACTATCTGTATAGAAACACAGATAAACTGTCGATAACTGCTGGTTATTACCCATCGTGAATTGGAAATTTCTTTTGGCTAAGTACATGCACTAATTTAGGCCAATTATTGCTGAAGGGTTTTCATGTAATTTTGCACTAAAAAATGACATTTTTGAACTAGTTTTCAAAAAGTAACATTTTTGAATTTTTATTTTTATTTTTTGCCATTTTAGAAATTTTCCCATCAAGAAAAAGGAGTTTATGACATTAATCTTCTTTTTATCATTATTAGTAATAAAATTATGGGTAATTATCGTTAAAAAAAGTATAGGTAATTATATTATCACTATGTTTTTTTATAGACACACCACTTTTATTTATATTAATAATCCATGAACTTTATGTAGTGTTACATTTATACTGTATAATTTTTATTTCATATATTGTCTATAATATTGAATCAATTAGTACACTTTGCATCAAATAATAATAATTTTCATCCAAGTTTCATTGTTCGAGTACATTCAAATGAGGAAATATATATATAATTGCGTTTAACTATTTGTTATTTTTTTTACTTATCTAAAATATTTAATGACTTTTCTATCGAAACTTTTGGATGAAACTTTAATCAAATAAAAGATACGCCAATGAAAAATAGGCCGTGAATGAAATTTCATTTAAAAAGTTAGGAACATAAATTAATAAATAATCAAAGTTAAGGACAAATTATGCAATTAAAAAATGTAGTGTGACTATATACCAAAAAAAAAAAAAAGAACTTAGTGTTAATATAATTAACCAAAAATTATATTAGATTGGAATTATTTTAAATAGAAAATGTCACATTTAGGTCAAACAATTCTATTGCCGTGTGTTTGATGGTCAAATAGAAATGGAAATGAATTTATGGTACAATTTTTTTAAACATATTTTAATCATTTTTCAAGGAAAACAAAAACTTAAAAAGGAGATGGGAGTATTTTCCGTAGCGTTGGAAAATATATTTATTTCTCATCTTTTCCTTATGAAAAGCATCAGCCTATGAATAATACCTTTTTTTTTTTTTTGAGAAAACATTTATGATTAATTTTATTTTTGCACAAATTAAGTGTGTATACAGAGTTTTACCAGTCTGGCTAAGAAAACAAATCAGGCTCCGAGTTCGGAGCCCAATCTTTTTTCTTAGAAAATTCAAGAGTTTTACACAATACACATGTCGCATGTAACTACCACTGATTTAAAAGTAATATGATTTGTAGAAAAATATGATTGTGTGAAGTGCGTTGAGAAGTATAAATATTGTGTAAATTTTTTGTGTACATATAGTTTTTTTTTTTTTTTCATGTAGCATTGTTCTATCTTTATTTCACAATAACAACACTTGGCAAGTTGAGCAAGCTGAATCACATCCCACATTCGTACTGATTGCTGTTAAGTCAGATCGAACTCCGTATATGAAACTCAACTTCCAATGAAAAACAATTATGTCATTGACAGTCAGACTCCAAACACCATCACATGTGACGTGATTGTTTCTTATTAGCAATTAGACTCTACACATAGAGCCCGATCTGACTCCATATTCATACCTTTGCTAGTGTCTTTTGTGGAGATAGAAACTTCTTGGAAATAATCCAAATGCACTCATGATATGGACCTTCATTACCAAACAACTGTCCCTCAAGTGTCAGACATATGGAGTCCATTTCATTTTTTTGTGTATATCTCTTCTCTGTGACCTTGGATCTCTACCCTTTGCATTAGATATGATCTCGAAGACTAACTACAGTATCAAGAAGTCTCATGGCACTTGGATTTTATACTCTTTAGTGGGAGAAAAATGTTGAAAAGATTAATCCTCAAAGACTAACTATAGTATTATCGCACTTGGATTTTATACTCCTTAGTGGAAGAAAAAATGTTGAATAGATTAATCCCTCACAATGCTTTCTCTTCTCCTATAAATTGGCATTCTCATTGCACCTTCTTAATTCCATTCCACAATCCTCTCTTTTTATTCATAATAATCTTGAAATCATGGCTTCGTACTACGTAACTTTCCCCTTGATATTCTTATTGGCCTCGACTTGTTATGGTCAATACAATTACGTCTGCTCAAGAGCAACCTATTACGGTAGCCCCGACTGTAAAGGAACCGCAAGTATGTGTTGCTTTCACTTTTCCTTTTATGATACTTTTAATAGTCTTGTTCTAGTGCCAGCTAATTGTTCTTTTATTTTGTCAATTGCTGATGTAGAGCGGTTTTGCTAATCCGACAACTGACACCCACTAATGAGATTTCAATATTTTTCAATATACAGAATTGGATATGATAATATCACTAACAAGATTTCCTTTTCTTTTACTAGCTGGAGCTTGTGGGCTTGGTAACTACGGAAAAACGGTCAACGGCGGCGATGTAGCCGCAGTGTCTAGGCTTTATCGAAATGGCTCGCGTTGTGATGCTTGCTATCAGGTCAGCAATTTTATTCCAACAAATATAAAATCCGGGCTCTATAAAATCACCAGGGGTGAACTAAGAAGCTAAGTGTGACACAATTGTTCGTCTCAAATTTAACTTTCTACTTATTTTCTCTTAATGAAAATAGGTAAGGTGCACAATCCCGACACACTGCACCAACGAGGGAGTGAAGGTAGTGGTAACGGATTATGGTGAGGGAGACAGAACAGATTTCATATTGAGTACTAGTGCCTATTTTAAATTGGCTCGAGAAAACATGGCCGGAGTACTATTTGCGTACGGCGTAGTTGACATCGAGTACAAACGAATTCCATGTCGCTGTGATAACAATGTTTTCATATACGTCCATGAGTATAGCCACTACCCTGACTACTTGGCCCTAGTGCCATTGAACAAAGGGGGAGTTTATGATATCATTGCAATGGATTTGCGGGTATGGCTTTTGCTATATTTTTAAAAATATATATATATATATGTATTTATTTTTTCTTTGATCGAAAAATTTATTCTATTGTCTCAAGTCTTGCTAAAACGGAAATAATATAAATTTATTTTTTCTTGATAAAGTAAGTTTTAAGCGTAATTAAATATGTGAAGACTCCTCTGATTGATTGATTTTATGTTTATGTCAATTTTGAAGGCGGATGACGGGGAGTGGGTGCCCATGCGTAGGGTGTTTGGAACCGTATTCGATATTCAGAAACCACCAAGAACGTCTCTTATCGTTCGACTCATTGTGGTGACAGACGTTGAAATCAAGTCAGTTCAATTGGCAAGGGCTCTTCCTAGTGATTGGAAAGTTGGAGTATCTTATGACACTTGGTCTCGGCTAAGCTAAACAAGTTATTACCGCTCAACTTTATCATTACATATAATATTGTATCCATCGACATATTTCGTATACATGTTGTACATTTAGCAGTGCTTTGGTTAATGTTTACCTAGAATCAATGTTTTGTGAAAGATTATGTGCCCTACTAGTCGACATGGTGACTCTGATCAAGTAGCGTTTTGTAATATTATAGCACCGCAGAGATAGTGTGGACTGTGTAAAAATATAATATCGGCAACGAATAAGATTTGTAGGGGCGATGGTGATGTGTTCACATTAGGGACTGATATTATACTAAATCACTGTCTTATGCCATTACGGCACCAAATGAATCCTATAAGACTATGTACCCATGGTGTAAATATATCATTTTCAATTTCTCTATTATTCTTCTACCTAGTTTCCTTTTTTTTTAAATATTACAAAGGGATTGTAGAGCAGGAAAATTGAATCATTGACCAAGGGTTTAGGATGCGATTAGACTACATAGATCTTGACTTCCACCTAGTTTAAATTCAATCCCTGTGTTAATATGGCAAGTTGTCACGCCCCCGCTAATATTCAATATTCTTGAATTACATATATCCGTTAACTAATTCTATATAGTGGAAGCTTCAATACAAATAGCGGTGACGGGATGTTTAAAATGAATTTTTCTTGTCTTTGGATTGTTTGACCTTCTATAAGGCTAATTGATTATTTAAACTAACAACTTGTTTAATTTTAAAGAATCATTACAACTAGTTTTTCAATAAAATATAAAGGATCCATCAAATTATGTTAATTAATATATTTCATTGATTAACTTAGTCGAGACAAACTATTGTGAAACCTTTACTCTGAAAGGTAAGCTTCCAATCAATACAAGCTACATATTCATCTTGTTTTTCATATCTGAAGCCACAAATATATATATATATATATATTTATAGAGAGGTGAGCATGCTTATTAACACAAAAGGTATGAAACTCATAAATTGTTCTTAGCTATAAAATGCATTCTCGTAATAACTTCAAAGATTAGTTACCACTATATGCAAACTCTACTCCCGTTCGCGGGCATGCTCTAACTCATGGCCTACTTTTTAAATATCATGCCTTCATTTATCTACAAAATGATAGAAAAAGAGAGTGAATACAAAGTACTTAGTAAGTAACAAAATCGTTTGATTCACCTTTCATTTGAGAGATTCATTTTCAAGAAAACTATAAAATGCACAAAGCTTTTGAATGCACAAAAAGACACTATCACTAGTTAAACTACTACCCGTAGCGCAAGATTCATATCATTCAATATCAATTCAATCATGGTCATGTATATTCAAGTAGATCCACATTCAAATCTCGGTTGAGCCCTACTGAAATTTCAAACAAATAGCAAAGCAAATACCATACTAATCGTCACTCATCTCAGTGTCATTAGATGGCTCATAGTTTGGAATAATACAAAATAAAGCAAAGACTAAATGGGTAGAGCATTAACTAGTGATCCAAATGCAGTAATTCATTCTTTCTTTACAATACATCAAAATCCATATTCATTTCATTCAATCAAAATCATGTTTATCTTATCAAAACTTCAAAAATGCTAAAAGAGAATCAAAACATTAGTTAATTACCTCTTTAACCTTAATTCTTCCAAAGGTACCTTGAATTATTGACAAGTACCCTCAAAATCTTCATTTTCCTCAATCAAAGTGGTGTTTCAAGTTGGATTCCTTATATATATGAAGAGGGGTCTTTTCCAAGTGCAAACTAAGTGTTTAATAGGTTTTAAGGGTTGTTTTCCTCCCCTTACCATGTTTAGACGAATTTTCTTTTATATTTGAAGATATTGTCATCCACTAACAAGTAGCAACGCATGATTTCTGACAAGAATAAGCCAAGGTTCGAGACTATAGATGTAGGGAACGAGAAAGGTTGGCTAGGTTCAAGAAATCTTTCTATTTAGCCCTCTATTTATGATCGTCAGAATTTAGTTGATTTTGATAAATCTTTGAATTTCGCCACTTGGAATACGACACACAATGCGATATGGCATCGTATGTGTCAAGAGACGCATCGTTTATTGCTCGAGAAGTTCTTATACTTTGTGCTATCTTGCAAGTAAGTCATTGTACTTTGATTTCGGTTATTCAGAGTCCTTCTACTTATTATGATCGTACCTTTAGATTGTCAAGAAAATGTTCTAGCGCCCTATGTGTGGTTCCTTTAAGGAACCACACATACCATGTGGCGTGTATGTGGACACTCCACATACACGCCACATGGTATCTTGTCAAAATAACAATCATGTTGTTAATAACCACATTCCAATTTTAGGCATTAGCTGTAGTCTTATGACATAACTAATACAATTTAAGTGGTTATTCATCGTCAAATAACAATCACATTTGTCAATAACTGCATCATAACCCTTGACATTCATTTGAGTAACAATTATATAATTTTACAATCGATGCAATTCAATTCAATCACGTTGTCATATTTTAATTCTCGGTGTTCATTTAAGCGATAATCTTTTAACCTTATAATTGATGCAATTCAAGTAATTTCCTCATCATTATCAAAATAAGTGACCACTTTCTAAATCTATGTAAAAATGTTCATGTTCCTATTTTTTAGATAAAATTACCTATAAACAAAAATTCTAATACCAATTAAATTCATCACCAAATCCATAGCGATCGGGTAGGAATTAGATGTCAATGCAGAAGAAAAATTTGCTCAAAATGGCGAGACGAACCCAACCACTCCGGTCCGCGACCGGAATTTGCAGACGCGTGCAGGGCTCAAGAGCCTCACGCGTGCAACAGTTTTGAAAAAGACATAACCGTCGAGAAAGGAAACTATCACGCCCCTAAAATCGTGGGCGAGACTTTAAAAATACAATTCAAAAGTATTGAGACGTTTTCGCTACGCACTCTGATAATTAAGTGTATTGTGGGCTACCTACAACGAAACCTCGGCCACACACTGAAATCTCGATTACATACGTGTATCTTTTCTACCTTTGGGACGAACCGGCCACAAAACTTTTAATTCAATACCTACGAGGTTGTAGAAGATGGGGAGTGAGTACAAAATACTCAATGAATAACATGTATTGGCTCAAGCAAAAACAATGCAAGGAAGATCAACAGATGACAAAGATACCAAGATACAAAGCTCATGCAAGTCACTTGTTTAGTCTCTACCTGTAAGCCATACGATACAAATGTACAAATGGCCAAAATTACATAGCAAGGCTATAGAACTACAAAGTAATACAAATACAATTAAAAACAAGTAGATAGCACCACTAGTGATGCCAAAGAGCAAGGAATAATCATTTATCCAAAGAAATGGTGCACCATCAATCATCAAAGGTCAATTACAATTAAAAGAAGACACAAGTTTCAAAAGAGATAGAGAGTCGAAAGAGAGAGCCAAGAGATAGAAAATGATGGAGCCAAAGACATGCGTTACTCACCTTCAAATATTCTTTGAACAAGGCTTCCAAACAAAATCTCCAAAGAAAGCAACTTATGTATATTAGAAGGGTAGTCTTGACAACATTATTTGCTTTGTATAGGGTGAGAAGAAGAGAGATAAGAGAAGGGTATAGTCGATAAGGGAGGAAGGTGACTTTGAGGAAGTCTTGTAAAATTCTCCACCCTACACCTCCTACTTATATTTGACAAATTTAATTGTTTTTAATGAAGATTTGAGTTCCTCTAATTACGTCGCGACAAGTAGCTTAATCTGGCGCCGTACATTTGGCGACATTTTGCTTAAACAGTCCTTATATTTTGTATCGCCTTGTAATTTAGTCACCGAACTTCGATTTATGTTGATCAAGAATTGTAATCTTTCTTTGACTTCAATTAAGTAACAATTTTTTTCTTTTAATACAATTCAAGTATTTATTTCATCATTGTCACAATGACGGCCACGTAGCTTAATTAAGGGTTAAATTTTTACGGGATGTTACAGAAATTGTTTACGTTGCAGCATATAACTGTCGAGATCTACGGTTTAACTATATAAAATGCATTGTAAGAGTGATTCCACAGAGACGTAACCATCAATAATTATCGCAATTAAATATCCAGATATACAAATAAATTATATAGAATGCCATATTTTTTTACCTTTTTTGCCCATAATTGTAATTGTAGAGATATACGAATAAATTAAATAGAATGACATATTTTTTACTTCTTTTATCTTATAGTTATTACCCTTGTCTCATATTTTAAGGAAAGAAAAAAGAAAAATTATTGTTTAAGGACAAGAATATAATTTTATTTAGTGGCCCTTTTTACATAAGTTTTTTAAGTATGCCATATTTAATTTTTTTTTTTTTTTTTGAATTTGGCCAATTTAAAAATTGTCCTTTAATGTTTTATATTATACTTTTAGTTGGAAAATGCTGCTTGTACGTACAGGAAACCTCCACCAGACAAAAAAGGTGTTAAACGGTAATCTAGTCTTTCCATATTTTCTGGATGTGACTTTTTTGGCTGTATAGCGCGGTCCTGGTTTGGAATTGATCTTTAAATACTTCTCTTTGATACCTATCAAAGAAAACTAATTTTTCTATACGTTGTCTGAAGCTCTTTTTAGGAATTTTGGTAAATGCTTTAAAATTTGAAAAGTTGTTGTTGTAAGTTGGTCCACACTAAGAGTCTGTGCAACGTGATTCCCAAGCTGTTGCCCTTTAATTTGGACAAGTTTGGAAGAAACGAAAATGACGAGATTGCCACCGTTTTTCCTAGTCAACCGAATGGGGTCCACCACAGAAGAATCTGCTGAAAAAGCGAAATTCTCTAGACTTCTTCCATTTCCAGTAGACGGGCTTTCAAGAATTGTACACAAATTCCACCCAAATACTCTAACAAACGGTGAACTTTTTACATTCTTATACAAGCATTCATCTTGAAAGCAGATACAGCAAGTTTTCACGAGTCAACATCTACAGCATGCCTGATTGTTAAACAAGTAAAATGCTTTAACAAAATGCAAATACGAGGCCTACGTTGTTAAACATGCCCCATCCACTCAAGATTTCATAAATTTTGGTAGGGTAAATGAGCATAACTCCAGATGAGATGCACCACTCTGGAGACGACAAAATGGTCCCGTCCATATGCAAGACACGCCTTGGAGGATCCCACATATCCAGCTACTGATGCGGCCTACACAACTCATCGCGTATTGAGTCTCAAAACCGCTCCCATGCATCTCTCAGTTCTCTTGATCGACTAGTTGACGCTTTTACCCCATCTCCATCAGCAATACCATCGTCTGGCAAAGGGGATGACGAGTCGAGAGACGCAAGAAAGGCATCCTCATTCTCGTCCAGGTTACGGAGGAAGTTATGTATGGCCATTGTTGCTATGACGATTTTACCCTGTGTGTCCATGTCTCGAAACGGTGGCATATGCTTAAGTATTGAAAACCTACTCTTCCACACACTAAAGGCACGCTCTATCACGTTCCGGCATGATGAATGGTAGTAGTTGAATCGCTCATTAGGGGTTCTCGGTTGGCGATGCTCAGAGGCACTCACGCGTTGAAATTCTTGAAAGTGGTAGCGCGTATCGACACCCCTATGGGGGCCCAAGAATCCGGTCGTGTTTGACATGCCTGCGTCAACGACAGAGAACTTTCCAGGACCGGGTAATAGAAACTTAGCCTCGGGGTTAGAGATCGTGGTGTTTAGGATGCGACTATCATGTGCACTTCCTTCCCAGCCGGCTTCTACGAATGTGAAACACATTTTGAAGTCACATACACCGAGCAAGTTTTGTGTATGGTAACCCTTCCGACCAATGAAAGCTATATGGTCTTTCTCCGGTACACACAGGATACGAGTTCCATCCATGGTACCGATGCAGTCCTAGACAGCAGGAAACATAAATTTCACGAGCATGATTGTTTTCTTACAATTAAATCGAACATAAATCAATCGTTTATGTGTGTGTGTATATATATTTTTAAATTTCCACCCATACATAATTTTCATTAAAATTCAAGTACATGCTGCCCATAATTTTTCCACTTTGTTCTTACATATATTTTTTTAGTTTTACTTTATTTTTTTTCCTTTTTATTTGGAAAAGCAAGGAAAAACACATATGCCAAAGTGAAAATCAGATGTATGCCCAGTGAAAATTACAAAATTTATATAAACAATATTTTTAACTACCCTATGTGACGTACGTATACGATTATGCAGTGTTGTTCTCCCTTTCCTGCTACGGAATTGCTTGCAGTGTTGTAGGACTAGTAGGATATTGTAATTGGATTTCGCCTTCTCCGTTGTGGGTTTTCCTTCCCCAGAGCCCAAACATTTTCCCCGTTCGCCCAAATACACTATCGTATTTTATTTTCACTACATACTAGTATAATTGTATTATTATTATACTTATTGTAATAATATTATTAAAAATAATTATAAAAATAGTAATTATTATAAATTTAATAAACTTGGACACTAGTTAAAATTTAGGAGGGGTAATTTTACATTTGAGTGGGGTTTTTTCCCAAATAATTTCAAAAAGTGTAAATGTTTTTTTGATATTACTTTACAATTAAAAATGGTTATTATCTAAAGAACCCTTCTTATTATTCAAGTGCTAGCATACCAACATATTTTTCCTCTCTTTTTTTTAATGAAATAGCCCAAAAGTGGTGATTAGTATGTATTTACCGAGCACAAAACAACATAATACTATTACTGACGTTGTTAAAAACAAACACATTGTTATGTATATGTAACACGGCAAGTCATCCCGACAGAAGCACAGATTTTTTTTATAGGTAGTTATGTATATGTAACATGAAGTTGTTAAACCAGTAAGAAGTTTTTACATAATAAGACAATCAGTTATGTATGTAAGCACATGTAAAGTTTGCATTTTGGAATTAGATTCATTGTACGCATGTATGGCGACGTTAGGTCGGGACAAAAAACGAAGCAACCCTGTCCGTTGGGGGGAAAAATAGTACATCATTTCCTTTTCAAACCAATCCAAGCAATCTAGAATTTTTCCTCTCCAAGCAGTTGATAACATATGCGTGCCCTGCATTGCGGTGGCCAGGCCCACTGTAAAGGCGTTGCTGGTAGAAGTTCGTTGTAGCGTACCGACTACGGTTACAAAAGTCCATCCACTCAATGTTCTCCCTATCCACCCGTGATAGCTCCTCGAGCAATGCCTCGTCTGCCATGAATTGAGAGAGTACTGGATCGTTAACCCGATTGTAGCCGTGTCAAATTGGTTAAAAAGTTTTTGTGACACAGTTTGCTCGAAAGGAAAACTGGTATATAAAGAGGCGTTGGAGTGGGCAAAAAATGTAAAAGCCATGCTCAATGGGAGTACATGCTGGACATTTCTTTCCCGGTTTGACCTAAAAAAAAAAAAAAATACGGAGAACATGATGCACATGCTTCCTTCACCAAATACGGAGAACATTTCTTTCCTTGTTTGACCGCCCCCAGTGCACTCTCTCTATACCCGCCATCTCATTAAAGAAGTGAGGTGACAGCACGTAGCCATCAAGTAGACTGGGATATCAGGCAATAGGGCAGGAGTTATTTTTGCAGTTGAAAATTGCTTTTCCTGCCGATTTGTCTAGTCACCCGGATTCGGGGGGATCTGTACTAAATACTATTTGGCGTGTGACAAGTTAGTGAAATATTTTTGTTTTTCTTCCACTTTTTTTTTTTTTTTGGGTTTCGCATGCAACACGAAACTAAACTATTCAATACTGATAATTCGGATAGAGCTTAAAACATGAAACACACAATATACTACAACATTCCTAATCCCCATCAGACCACAAACACACATAAACACATACTCATTGTGGCCGAAAAAAGATAGTGAACTTGAGGGAAAATGGGTTGTCTTCTTCAGTCTTCTTCACTCATGTCTCAACCTTGGACTGGGTTGCTGCCGCCTAACTCACGTTCTTGTTTTTTCATCTTGATCCACTCATACCGTGCCTCAGTGTCGTACAGTCCTATGAAAATTTGTCGGAGGAGATCATCCTCAAGGAGCTTTGAACCGAACTAGTATACTGGCTTGTCCTTGCTATAAATTTTGTTCAATTCATTCATGCATTCCATAACAGTTGGGGGTCGAATCATCCTCACAGCCTCCCTTTCAAGCAAGATCTGTTCTACTCCTTCCCGAATGCAACATCCATGGAGGCCTTTGATCTAGACTTCTTCCGAGCTCGGGGTCTAGGCTTCAAGACGGTCGTGGCGGACCCCCGCTTGCTACCACTGGTGCCCCCACTCCCAATGGTCGGACCACCCAGAGTATTATTGTCGTCATCAATGAGAGAGGGGTCCATGCAGCCCACAGGTCCGTCACTCGAACCCGTCCCCTTGACTCCATCAGGAATTGCATCACGTAAATCATCATCTGCGGCATCGGGGGCCGTGTTCAAGTCAATTGTTAGTCACTTGGGCGACAGGCATGCTCTCCAGTGGCCATGGTCCCTCCAAATAGAGAAAGGCCATAGGTGTAGAGTAGGGGCTATGGTTCATTCTCGGATGGTTTCAATTGTTTGTTCTTCTACAATGGAGAAAAGATTAGCAATTACATACATCATAGAGAAACCAACTTGTGATTGTATAAGAAGTAAAGGTTGGACCATGCAGTTTGATTCCTGAGTGGGACAGCAATGGTTTCAAATTTGATTTCGGACACAAATGGAACACAGACGTTTACAGATACACTCAGGACATAGTCCTCATCAAATTTACCTTTTCTGCAGAGCATAATAGGGCCTTGCTTATAACGAAGAAATACTTAAACATCACACTCATAACCAGTCACCCAGAAAAACAAAAAAAAGAACAATAATTTGAGACAAAAAACAAGAATGTTAAATATATTGCAAACACAGGCACACAATTTCCCCCCACACCAAGACATGAAACAAAGCACATATCCAGCCCACAATTCAATACAGAATAGAAATCAATTAGCACAAGCGTTTCAGCATCCTAGCTCCCTACCATGACCGTAGAGAGAAACTTGTAATGAGCTTTCATGGAATCAAGAGGAAGAACAAAAAGGTGTAACACAAAGATAGAGTCATCTTTTCTTGTCGTAGCCCGTTACTTGTTGCCCTTCAATCTAGAAAGACTGAGAGGGACAATGATAAGTTCTTTAATAAAGCTGCATTTGTTGGGTGGGTTAAATGAGCTGATCCAAAGTGCAGTGTACAGTATCGTCGAAATTCCATTTCCATCAAGCCTTTTTTCATATAGCGTATGCTAATAAGTTTGGAGAATAATTTTCTTATGAAGAAATGTCAATGTGGCTGCTTTAGAATTCATAGTGAAATGATTCTACATATGGAAAGCCACGTTACCAACAAATATGTCCTAAAACACTTTCTGAATGAAAATATCTTTGTACATGCCACTGAAAGTCGAAGTCGCATTACAGAATTCAGTGAGATGAATCTACAAAAACAGAGATGCATATGAAATCAAGCGTCGCTTAGTGAGTTCATTTGTTAATCCATCTGGGAAGGTAAGATGCCAATCATAGATAGTTATGAATTGCTTGTATTAAATACACCCCTTGTTTATCAAGCCCTTTAAACCATCATTTTCTCGAGCTTACATGCCATTACTCAACTGGATGTGTATCACTTGCAAGTGTTTTTTCTGAAATGGTAACAGCAAAAACGGCCCAAGATTCAGCCGGAAATGTTGAAACTGATGGTAAAGGAGGGAGGTGAGTAAACATACCGCAATGGCACGAACCCACCACTCGGGTGTCGCTTTGAACATCTTTGTCTTCTAATCGAAACTGATTCCGGTCTCGTTGTTCAGTAGCTGAGTGTAGAGGGAGTAAGCAGTTCTTTGAGTTTGCTAGAAGTTCCTTAGCTGGTCTACTTTGTAATCCAAGCCCGTTATACGGTTGAACTCTCTGACGGCGTTCCGCCAACCAAGGGCATTCAGGGTCGTCGACGGCTTGTTGCCCTGCGTTACTTGCTCCTCACAGACCTCGTAGAAGACGCGTCTCACCAAGTCATCCCACTTCGCGCTGCCTGTGCCTCCCGACGTCATTGTTGCCTTCTGCTTCCTTGGTGAGCGCCGCACAGACGGTGACGCCATCTGCGTTCAGAGATAAAAAATTAGAGAAATTGGTGCCGTATATGTGGGGATCTGAAGGTAATTTGACTGCCTCTACTCCTGCAGCTATGGGCTCTGCCGCCTGAGGGAGCAGTGGCAGGCGGCCTTCCCACTTCCAGGTGGCTTCAGTTACGAAGTCGAAGGTATGTATCCGGCAGAAGCCACCTGGAATACACTCCGGATACAGAAGCCACCTGGAATACACTCCGGATACATACCTTCGACTTCGTAACTGGTCTGTCGGTGAGGGCCTTCAGCTTTGAACCCGCCTGCTCGATGGATCCTGCCTGGGTATTTGCTCTCCGGCAACGTATCTGAGGAAGAGGGAGCGTTATACCTCTGCATGAGAGAGAGAGAGAGAGAGAGAGGGGGGGGAAAGAGCGGGGTCGAGGAACGTATTGAATGCTTTGGAGGGTTGTTTGTGTCAATTAACCCATTAAAGTCACACCTGCCCCCTGACTGAGTAGTGTAATTCGTGGGCCATTGTCTTTTGGCATGTGCTGAAGCGCGTCTCGAGAGAATTATAAATTGAAGGCAAAAATTGGCGAGGAAGAGCTTCAAACAAGCTCTAACTAATTTATAAGTTAACGTAACATTAATATTGGTAATTGTGTGATTAGTATATAGCGGAAAAAACTTCAGTGCTCAGCACTAAACCCTCAGTGCTCCAGTCACTATATTTTTGCCATATATATTATCAGTGGTCCTACTTCAACGACTCACACCGCCAATTAATGCCATTAACATTCATTTCAATTGCATTTTTGTTTTTTATTTTTTTTTCTCCACAGAAATTTTCCTTTTTTTGGTTTTACCTTTTTTTTTGTTTTCAAATTTCACATGCTCACCATTTGACGACTAAAATATTTTTTGCCGACCTTTTTACACAGTTTACAAAACATATCATTTGTATATTTTTCCCTTCAACGTTCACACCCATGATATTAATACAAATTTTGATGCCAAAAATTCACGTGTTATTTATTTCAAATTATAAAGCACTTTTGTTTCATTAATTTATATTAGTTTTTCATCCGTACGTTGCATGAAAGATTGTCCAATCAAATAATAATTAAATTGTAAATCGTAATATTATTTAGGAAAGATAGTTCTAATAATTACTATGTAATGTATCAATAACTTATCATAGAACACATTATTATTATTTTTTAATAGAACATAGAACATATTATTATTATAATGCAATTGACCTTTGTAATTATACTATGTTACACTCCAGATATATAAATTATATATTACACCACACCTATTAAATGATAGACTTTATATAGTACGTATAATATGTTAGACATAATTATTTATACATAGTTAAATCATAACTAATCAATTGAGAATAGTCAAATTTATCACTTAAAATTATAATCAACTTAGAAAGAGTAAATATTTATTAAGATAAAAAAAAAGATAAAATCAACTACTCATATCCGCTGTGTTCACACCAGAGGAGAGAGAGTCGAGATATCTGAATAATGAATTCACAAATGGAAAAGGTAATTGATGAAATGCTCAAACATTCATTCAGCATTTTCTTCTCCGTGATGAAATACACAAATGATAAAGATAATTGATGTTGCAGATGGAAAGAACCACAAAAAAGGGAAAAAAAAGGCCACTTATTTTGTGATTCCATAAAAATAATAAAAAAAATCGTGCAAATGGAAAGAACCAAGAAAGAGGAAAAGAAATGGGCCACTAATTAGGATTCCATAATAAATAAAATATTAAATACAACTAATTAACTACGTGTTAATTAAAAACATTACCAACCTAATCAAGTTATACAGTATATGTACTGAGAAAAAAAGGATATTACTGCATATTTGCCCAATATAATTAAAAAATTCAATAATACCCTCATTTTTATCTATTTGGGCGGGAAAACTGTGGTACATTTATACCGCAGACTAGTTTCACATTATATATATATATATATATATATATATATTGTTACTTTAAAAAAAAAAGGTGAAATGAAAAACTAAAAACCAAAAAAGGAAAATTTCAGTTGAGAGAAAAAAAATTAAAAATGAAAATGCAATTCAAATAAATGTTAACGGTGTTAATTGGGGTGTGTGTTGTTGAAGTAGACCACTAATAATACATTTAGCAAAAATATAGTTGGCGGAGCACTGAAGTTTTTTCTGTATATTGCTGGCAATTTGCAACATTGGTGAAAGAACAGGTCGCTCAATCATTTCTAAAATTAACCAGTCTACTAAATAAAATCGTAATGATACATCCTATACCATACTAGATAAAAAGTGTTAAACGTATTAATTTCACACGTCGTTTCGCACTGCCTATTTAAATGAAATATGCACATGTTAAGTTTTGATGGGAAAAAAAGATCCCGCATACATGTGAGGGAGTGTGTTGAAAATACAATATAATAAATAATATAAAATTGATCTGATCTATCAGCTTAAACGTTTAGATCAACTAGTCATAACAATTTAACATGTCGCATCGCAACCAGCGCCTATATATACTAATGCATTCTCAAGGTTATTAAACTTTAATCCATTATATGACCTGAATACAAGTAAACTTCCATTTTCATTTTCATCATTTCCCAAAAGACTTCAATGGATTCATTTCAAAAAAAAAAAAAGAGACTTCAATGGATAAGCTTATAAGAAATTAAATAAGCCAATTCATCACCCTTTGTTTTTTGCCAATTTCTCATGAAGCCAAATTATCATAAGGTAATCTAATAAATTGTTTATTTGTAAGAAAATTTATACAAAATTTTGTATAAAATAAGATAAATTCGCCGTCTTCCCTTTAAAATTAATTTTAATTTTCCCTTGTAACACAACAGAATATTTCTAGTAAATCACCATATTTTGTAAAAAATTTACAAAGATTTCACTACATATAGCATTTTCTATCGATTATGGGCTACTAATAATATCATCATAATAATTAGACTAGACGGTTAAAAAAAAGGACTAGACGGAAATTTAAAAGCACGACTACACGACAAGGTGGCGCCAAGCGAGAATATTTTGGTGTCAACAGGAGGTAAAAATACAAAAATGTGACCGTTAAGAAAATCCCCAACTTGAAAACCCTAGATTCGGAAGTTAACAGAAATGGGAGTAAGAAGAGAGAGTTGACAAATTCGAATCGTTGCTGAAGTTATGCCAGACAACCTCTTCCCAGGAATCGAAATTTCGAAATTGCCCGTTTGCCGGTGAATCCGAGACTTTCATGGATTCGAATGCCGATGCAGTTTCATCCTCGACGGCTCCCACATCATCTGAACCTACTGAAATCGTCATGGTTTCTTTACCTGACAGTAGCTCTTCAATTGAGCAGAGTACGGGACAGGATGATGAGCAGGAATTTCACACACCTCCCGAGCACCGGTTTTCCTCGTCGGAAGACCAAAACGTCGATGGTGCAGCAGTAGGCGGTGTTAGCTGTTTGGCGGATGAAGATGCGGAGAACTTGGACTCGGATGAGGGGGATTCTGCGAGTGGGTTTGTTAAATTCAAGAAAATTAGGGCTCGAAAATGTGGATTGGGTGAAAATCCTGTGCTGAAAAAAGCTAGAGTTCATGAGGACTTGGATTTGGAACTCGAGGATGACGAAAAGTTTGGGGGGAAAAAGGAGAATGTCGTAATTGAAATCTCGTCAGATTTGGGAAGTGAGGAAATTGATAAGAAAGCAGAGAGAGCAACTATGGCCGTGGAGTCACCCATGAAGAGCAGCACTGAAGATGGTGGGGTTGCTGAAAAAGTTGAAGCGCCGGAAATTGGAGAAAGCAGCGGAGGTGTTAAAAATGGGAAGTTGCAAACGAATGGCGTAGATGGGATAGTTATCGGGGTCAGTAAAAATTACAAAAAGGGAAAGGTTAATGAATCCATTGCGGTTAAAGTTACTGAAGGTGAAAAATCTCTGGAAACTGGGAATAGGGAGGCATGTCCAGATAATGAGGGGCTGGAAATTGGAGAAAGCAGTGGAAGGAGTGAAAATGGGAAGCTGCAAACAAATCGCTTAGATGAGACAGTTGTTGAGATTAGTAAAAATAAGCGAAAGAATAATGTAACCGATGTAGTTAAGGTTAATGAATGTGAAAAAGCACAGGAAAATGGCGGTGGGGAGGGAGGACCGAAGAGTGCTAAGAATGTGGAGGAAATTGAGAAGTTTAAATATGTTCCCCCAAATGCTGATGTTGGGAGAAGAGAGAAAAATAAAGTTGTTGGAGCTGGCTTTTCAGTTGGTGGAAAGCGTGAGTTGCCACCATCCATGAAGGGGAAAGAGAAGAATGTGAGAAGCGAGGTGGCGGCAGGGAAAGCAAGGACAATGAATGGACTTTTCTTGGATTTATTGGAAGTTTTGAATACGAAGAATGCGGGTCTAGGAGATGCGGGTAATACTTCTGATGAGGAGGTAGATTTCTTGGGGACGGCTAAGAGGCATGGTTTGACATTTCCTAGGCCTAGATGGTGGCCGCCTGAGGGTGATGATGACTAGTTCATGGTTTGGGGGATCAGTGATTTCTTACTCTGCTTGTGAGCATCTCTGCAACCAGCGGTATCAAAATATGGGAACAGGATCTGCTTGAAAGAACTCATTGTTTTAACTCTCTGGGGGATATTATCCATCCCTAAGTTCGTTAGCTTATCAATGGGGGACAGTATCTCCAGATTCAGTGCTTAGTTGCACCCTTGGGTCCTTGGGATTATGTTTATGTTCTGTTGTACACAACTTGTATGCAATACATAGTAATTTTTGTGCTACTACTAAATTTGATCTTTGGATAATCAGCGATGTAGATTAAAGACTTCTCTGCGGGTGAATGTGAAAATCAACGATGTGGATTAACGACGAAGTTTAAATCAAATGTTTAACAATTTAAACTTTCAGAACGTGCAACTTTATAAGTCCGAGCGGGATGAATTAAACCCCACCGCAGAAAACTCTACAGAAGCAAAGCATTTACTTGGTCCAGTGTCTTCATGATTTCTATTAAGTTCATAATTTCCTTACTTTGTTCACTTTAAGAAATAAAAAATAAAAATAAAAATAAAAAACGATAGAACAGCATAGAATTCAATATAGCAAGCACATGCCAAAAGATAATTATCTTCAACCTTAAGTTGGCAACTAGCCTGTGTACAAAAATCTCCAATCTGCCAACTTTTCTGCATCACAGGCTGTATATTACAATCTTTGTCAAGGTTCAGACTATGATAGTGTTGGGAAAAATACGCAGAATGCAGTCACCAGAACAGTAATAATAGGTGTGCCGAAATAGGGTATTGTTAGGGACGGAAAAGATGTGGGTTTACTGAGCTACTACTAGTGCTTGCTTGGGCATCAAAACTTGAAGTTGGCCTAAGGAGTTCAGCCTGTGGGAAGGAACTGGTGCATGGCACATCCAGTAGCAAACCCTGTTCAGCACTTTCGTCTGCAAAATGGGGAGAGTAGAGCACAAGGGAGCTATTATTATCATATGGTGATGAAAATAGGTTTTTCGGACCAAAGGAAGAACCAGTGTCTATGGGTTCCTTCTGTTCATGGCTTGAATTTATTATCACCGTTTGCGGGCTCTTCATTATAGTTTTTGCTCCTGGAATGAAATAATTTTTCAAAGTTATTCCCACATGAGTACATACCCAGGCGCATTATTTCCAGATCCAAGATGTACCATTCTCAATTACTTCAAAATTATTCAGTGGACTCGAAACTACAGCACACAAACCTTCATAACAAAAGCTAGATTTCTATAATAATGACATGTAAAAAGAAAAATAGAAAATAGAAGTGTAAAAAAAAAAATGAAGCAATTTCTAAGTTACAAACAGCTAAAGGGAGTTCTGTTCGCAGCATATCAAGGATATGCAGATATCCCGACATTTGAAGGGAAGACTAAAATCAATCATCTCTATAAGAAATATCAAGAAGATATATATCTTTATCTATTAAAAAAAAAAAAGGCAAATTGCCGTATGTACCAGACTTGGACACGGATACCACCGTACCAACAAGATACCAAGAGGGCGCTGGGAGAAGGAAAAGTACATTTCCATCAGCAAGATTTATATTATCAATGAAATCATGTCCATGACCACCAAAACAGATGCTAGATAACAAAATCATAAGATAAAGGAGAAATCTGATAGCAAAAGATACAGTAAACTGCAGGAGGAGATACCATGGTCAAGGTCATAAAATGATTAGTCTTTTTTTTTATTTTTTATTATTATTATTATTTTTATTTTTTTTTTAAAACCCTTTCACAGCATACTAAAAAACTCTAAGTCATGCCATCTACAAGTATGTGGCTTACCTGGAAACTTTTGATGATGTCCATCTCGTAATTTTTTTATGTTAACTGAATGACCAGTTGCAACTGCACCCAGTCCTCCGGCCACTTCAGATCTATTGATACAATTTTTGCCTTTTACATACTGCATTATACCAAAGGTCAGAGTAAATAAATTTTACTCCAAACCAAGCCACAGCACAGATGTACTAATAATTCTCACGTAATTGTTCAACCTTAAGTATATTATATTGTTCGACCCACTTCGATTTTTCTGAGTTGCATAAAGCAAGTCTCTTTAAAGTTCTACAATCTTCTCTTGCCACGCCAGAAAATGAGTTATCAAAAACTCCTCCTGCAAGAAGATTCTGGAAGGATGATAGGTTCTCCTTGAATTGACGGCTATCAAACAGGCTTTTAAGACTGAATGCCATAAGAGAGAACATCATCAGAATATAACGACGCACTTGCTTTTTTCCGTTTAAAATCATATAGTTCAATGTATCTAACTAATATGCTGTGTTATGCATGATTTGCATAAGCTACAATGCATACATGTATAATGCATGTGTTGCCTTTTGCGAGCCTAAAAACTACACTCCCAACTGTTTTGATGCTCTGCAGAAGATAAAGTAATCGCTCTTCCGATCTATATGATGTGACACAAGGAATCAAATACAAACCAATCTGTAGCCGCTGAAATATCAATGGAAGGTAAAAACTTCAGCAAGTGCTGCTGCTCGTCATTGGTTAGATGAGACCCAAAATTGTCAAAGTTAAGGATATCCTGCATGAATAAGATCGGAAGAGCATAACATGGCACAATGCATATTCTTTTAACGTTGATGTCATTAAATTCAATTCGCAAGAAACTAAACATAAAAACGATCAGGAAAGAAAAGAAGTATAAAGAAATAATTATACATTGCTGGGAATCTAAAATAGAGAAATCAGTGAAACTACTTGTAGGAGTTGTAAGAAGATGAGAGGGGGGAAAGCAGCACCAGCCAGGACAAGAGAGGAAATGACATGGATTCTTCATTTACTCCACCGGTGCTGGCATACGGACCCAAAAGGAAATGCGGAGTCCTTACTGAGATTACGTTTTCAATAAGAACTCTTCTAAGTGAAGTATCAAACAATCGTTCTGATTTATACTTACTTGCAGATCTACATAACATAATGGTGAATTGTGATGGCCCAGCATCTGAAGTTTTTCAAGTTGATCCTTGTCTCTGAAAATGAAACTAAAGCAATATGAATGAATAAAAGCGCAACAAGCAAACTACGGAAGAAAAGAGTCAAATGGTAAAGCAAATTAGAGAGTTAATGTATCTCCAATCCAGGTTCTATAACACTCCTTCTTCCAAATCAAGCAACATCAGAATAGTTGATTTCACTAAAGATTCCAAATAATGCTGTAACTTGTCTTGTAGAGTCCAGGAACAATGAAGAAAAACCTCTTAATTTGCTGATGTTCTGTCCCCAGGCCAGCAGGCTTCTTGATATGTACAGGTAGGGCTGTGCAATGTGAAACAGCATTATTCATGAAATGTGGCTTGTTATCAGCTGAAAGGGAGCTAGCTTCTGATTCTTCTTCTCGGCCTATCGAGTCTGGATGTCGAATAAGTACACTTCCATGTCCAATCTCAACAGAGACCATGGGTTTGTCACTCTCAAGAAGCAATTCCTCTTCTGAAGTTCCAGACAAGCACGAGGACTGTTGTTCATGCCATATGGTATACAGATCTTTTGTTAACTTCTCAAATGGAGATGGTTTTGAACGAGTGACACAGGTTCTCTTCCTAGAAGGCACCATTGTGTCCCACACAATGGATTGAGACGGGCCTGCAAAGATGATCAACATACAAAAGTTCAAGAAATCAAGAATATAGAACAACTAGAGGATAGAACTATCAACTGCCAGGTTTTTATTGTTTTCTAATGCATTCTTACTGAGTTCAACTACTGGTTCCAAATGTTATTCAGAGACACTCGACAACAAACCATGAGATAACATTGCCCAATAGCAAGATATCACTTTTTCCTCACCAGATGATTGGCAGGAATGACTAGCATTTTACTTCAGATAAGCAAAAAAACCAGTACACTTCACCACATCGACCCCACCCCCACCCAGAGGAGAGGGGTGACTTAACAACAACATAATTGGCATCCTCCCGAAAAGGCTTGGATAGAGTTCAATTTGCATGCTTTAAGTGCCAGATGTTTGGGTTGTGCATGGAATTTGAACAAACCTGTTAAATCACTTGCATCAGCACTGCCATATCGTGCACAGCTCTCCGGGTTGGACATGGCAGATCCAGAACTTGATCTATTACTCGTATCATCATCAACTCCTTTATGGAAACCGTGGTTATGGTCCGGCAGAAACCCTTCAAACTCAGGACTATCGTTATCGTGTTTCCGCTTGAGTACCTTCTCCCTTCTATTCTTAATGACATTCTCCACCTTAGATACCCTATGGTTCTCATAGACCTCAGGTTCTGTCCTAGCATGTAGAGGAGTGTAATTTACCAAAGTTCCCTTTGTTCTCCACCGAGAGCCACATGCATTGCATAGTACTGGCTTCTCTGGTGGCCCATTGCGCCAAAGAGGGGTGCCTGTTTGCCAAAACATTTATCAGCAATCAAATCATGGCAAACCATTTTACTGAATGAATGCCTGGAATCCAAAAAGTTAATGTATCATAAATTAACTTGTGGTTGTGGGGAGGGAGGGGCAGCTTACTAGCAGTCAAGTTTCAATAATCCGAGAAGATCAAAAACAATAATTGCAAAGCAACATAGCTCAAATAAAATAACATTGCACAAAAATTTTAAATCCTCATTATAATTAAGTGATTCTTGTAATACAGTGGACATTGCACTGAAAATTTTTAACATCTTCCAAGGATGCTGTTTGAACTTCCAAGTTTATTACAATAATACAGCTTTTCTTATACCTGGACTAGATAAAGCAAGACATTGACTATATTAAAGTGAATAAATGACGAGAGATTATGTTCAGTTTCAGATAGTAGACATGTATTTTAAATACAGATATGTACTAATTCTGCTTCAGAGAACCGAGGGGGAGGGAAGAGCGGGAGAAAATCATTGAGTTGATGACAAGAGGCGTCTGTCTGAATTTTGTTGAAGTTGACATAGGCAAAAGTATGTGCATCAAACTCAGCAATGTGACTGAAACAGAGGGAGTATATAATTTCAGCTGAGATCAGAAACAATAAGTAATAGAATAATAACAAGTTTCTTGAGCATTGAAGGCCAGATAAATCGACTCCTGAAGACAACTTTTATGACTATAGCACCGCATTTTAAGTCCCACGTCCCACAGGACATAATGTTTTACAACTTTTTCACGCCCAAAACAAGTTTATTGTAGCTTCCCTGGAAATTATAGTCCTCAAACATGTTGATGGCAATGATAGGCCATTCTTAAAGCTGAAAGCACTTCAAGCAGTAGGATTGCATTGCATAGCCAAACCTTTCATCAAATGAATTCTAACTTAATATAAATATATTTCCCATTTCCTTCTTGTCAGAAGCAAAATTTTTATCATCAGGAGCACATTTTATGCGAAGGCAAAAGATTGAGAGTAAGAAATAATTCCTGGCAGACAAAAAAGGTTAATGTGGCTCAAAAGCCAGATAGTTAAAAAAAGACATCAAAACCTTGAGAATGGCATAACAATGCAGCTGAAAACATTCGCAACCGACGTCCAAGTTATAAAGACAACAATCAAAAAATTGGATGAACTCTAGAAAGATGACAAAAGACAGAACTTTGAATATGTCCATAGAGTGAGACATTCGTCTGAAGTGGAATAAGTAATTGACAGATAAAGCTGCCCAAGAATTCATAACTGAAGAAAGGAATGAGTTAGAAAAGATTATAACGTGGTAGGCAGTTCAAAGAAAAGTTAGAACCCTCATTGTGGTATATTGAAAAGAGAAATACAACAAGAAAGCACTAGACATCATTTGACACAACTACATTTCTAGTGACTATCTGAATGCCAAATCTAGAAAGAACACAATTTTGCTGGGAAAAGGTACTGGACACCAGGTAGAGTTCTTTTCTAGATCATAGAATGAACAAACAAACTAAATCAAACATGAGATGACTCTGCATTGATTTAATTTGACCAGAAACACAAGTTAATTGCATTTAGAAACAGCCTACTAGCTAAATTTCAGCTGTCCGCCCATGGTTGAAGAGAGTCAATGGGCTGTAGGCATCGACTAAGGAAGAAAATAAATCTGACAGAATTGTAAAGAAAAAGACCAGTTTTGCTTAAGGAACTCTTAAGAATTGCAGTGCAAAGCTGTGCGAGAACCTAATAATAGGAAAACACAAAAAGAAAGAAAAGGAACCAGAAATGAAACAGAATAAGATACAAACAGAATAAGATACATAGAGCAAAAATGACACGGAATTTCACATTGTCCAGTAAATCTCTTCCATCTCCAAGCAATTCAACCCATAAAAATCACTTGCAATAATTGAAATTTGATCAAAGAATATAGGAATAACTGTTGAAAATTTTTCATTTTATTTCATGAATTCTTAAGAATTTAGTGTAGAAGGATCCTGAAAAACAAAAACTCACTTGTAACACCACAGTGATAGCAAGGTCCCTGCTTTCCCATGTCTCGCAATTTCTTTTCTTCCTCAAATTCGAGAAATCAAGATTTTTAGATAAAATTCAACAGAAAAGGGCCCAAATGAATCCAATTATGAGGAGAGAAATCTTTCAAAAATTATAATATATATAACATTAAATACAAAGGTTTTAATTTTTCTTTTAGCCTTTTACAGCATAATATTCTAGTGGGTATGAAGACTTGACTTACAGACCCAGAAAAAGTTTAAAAAAAAAAAAAGGAAAGAAAGAAAAATCAAAAATCCCAGAAAGACCCAGAGAAGTTTTTATCCCAGTCTCTCCTAAAGACCACTAAAAGAGCAAGAGTTTCCCACACGTAGTTAATGGAGAAAAAGATGGGTTTTTTCGGCAGATAATCTATAGAACACAATACAATTCAACGAAGGAAAAGAAGAAAACCATTGGGGGAATCTTGTTCATAACAAGGTGAATGGGAAAAGGGAAGAGAAGGGGTAGTTTTTATGCACATATGACTTCTCTCTGTTTTCTATTGTATCGTATGTGAAGTAAATGTTTCATATTCTTTGCAATTTCTTTTTTTCTTGATTATTTTTTATGTTATTCCTTAACCTTTTCACTCTAAATAAATAAACTCCAATCTAATTTTCTTTTTTCTTTTCTTTTTTATAGGAAATGGGTCAGGAATAATATTAATTGCCTTATTTAGTCATACTTAAAAAAAAAAATCAATATTTCAAAAAATAAAAAAAGAAGAAAATTAATTTTTGAAAGTTATATTTACAAATTCATAATTGTCGGTTGACTATAGAATTCTAATTTAATCGTGACATTGTTGTTTCTTTCAAACTCGGTAATTTGATATATATTAAAAATGCCCAAAGCAATGGTTGAAGAAAAGGAGGAGAAAAGACACTTGAGGACAACAACAAAAGAGGAGAAAGAACCAAAGAGACTTTGTTTGGTCTTTGATCTAGTGGTTTTCTTTTAATTTTTTTCCTAACCAAGATTTTGCTATATTTAAAATTTTCATCTAACTATGTGTACTCTTAACTATGATTTTAATGATTCTACTAAGATTGTGGTGTCTTCAACTTTAAATTTTTATATAATTTATTGAAATCCCGTATCCTCAATCACTTGTAAATTTCAATTTTTATGTCGTTAAATATTATATTTAAGTACATTCTTGTAAATGTTTTTTCTTTTATATATTTTTGTAAATATCTACATTTTGAAAAAACATACTTACCAAATTCTTTACTAGATCTCAGCTGTATTCTATGGAATTCTTTGTGTGCTACAAAGAAACCCATTTAAATTCATAATAAAATTAATGAAAATTCACGATCCATTAAAATCTATTAAAATCAAAATGACCCATTTTTCTCTGTCAAAAGGATAAAGAAGAACATGTGTATTAATACTTAATAATAAAGACTTATATATATGTGTGTGTATATTAGTGTTGAATTGCATGATGTTGATAAATTGTATTTGTTTATTTTTTGTGTATAGTGAGGGTCGATCAAGTTATTAATTAGGCCATGATGTGTTGTTTGCTATTGGTTATCAGAGTCACAATTTTAATTTTTAACCATTGATTTGGCATTGCTTCAAGAGATTTATTTATGGGACCCACATGATGTGTCATGCACTCACCTTTTGATGTTTAGGTTTTGGTTTTTGGATCCAACTTTGTGCAAATTAGATCCGTTCTCCGGTTGGCATTTACCCTAATTGACTCCCATTTGGTATGTGACAATTTTAAGAATATTTATTATTATTCAATTATTATCATAAAAGAATTTTTTTTTTTTTTTTGGGG
>CAVNYN010270915.1:0-16863 GCA_963692815.1 Nyctanthes arbor-tristis | reverse complement strand
CCTCTTAAAAAAAATTTTGTCCTCAAAATTTAACTTACAACATCTATGATGTCAGGATACTTGGCTAGTACATCTTCTTCTTTCTCCCAAGTAGCCTCGTCAACCCCATGTTTATCCCACTGGATTTTGACAAAAGGAATCTCTCGTCTCTTGACCGTTTGTAGCATTCTTTCTAAAATACAGACTGGCATCTCATCATAAGTCAAATCTGTTCTCACATCCACTGACTGGGTACTAATTAAGTGTCTGGGGTCATGGACATATTTCTTAAGCATGGAGGCATGAAACACACTATGCATTGCAGATAACTCTGGTGGCAGAGCCAGTCGATAAGCCACATTTCCAACTTTCTCAAGTATTTCAAAAGGTCCAATGAATCTAGGTCTCAACTTTCCCTTTTTCCCAAATCGTAAAATACCTTTCATAGGGGCTACTTTAAGAAACACTTTATCTCTGACCTGATATTCAATATCTTTTCTTTTCTTATCCACATAACTCTTTTGTCGGTCTTGAGCTGTCTTGATTCTCGTTCTTATTTTATCAACATTCTTAACCGTTTTCTGAACTAGGTCTGGTCCTAACAATTTTCTCTCACCAACCTCATCCCAATAAATTGGAGAACGACAACGTCGACCATACAAAGCTTCATACGGAGCCATACCGATAGTTGCCTAATAACTATTATTATAGGCAAATTCCATCAATGGTAGATGTCTCTCCCATTTGCCTCTCATATCTAGTGTACAAGCTCTCAACATGTCTTCTAACACTTGAATAGTCCGTTCAGACTGTCCATCCGTCTGTGGGTGATAAGCTGTACTAAAATTTAACTTGGTCCCCATAGCTGTTTGGAGGCTTCTCCAAAACCTCGAAGTGAACCTGGGATCTCTGTCTGATACAATGGACGCTAGCACCCCATGGAGTCGGATAACCTTCCTAATATAAATCTGAGCAAGTTGATCCAAACTATAAGTCATCTGAACTGGTAGAAAATGAGGCGATTTGGTAAGTCGGTCGACTATAACCCAAATGGCATCATGACCTTTGGGCGACCTCGGAAGGCTAACCACAAAATCCATGGAAATTTTCTCCCACTTCCATTTGGGGATTTCCAAAGGATTCAATAGTCCCGAAGACCTCTGATGTTCTACTTTAACTTGCTGGCATATTAGTCATTTTGACACAAACTCTGCGATGCTCCTTTTCATGTTTCTCCACCAGAACGTTTCACGCAGGTCTCTATACATCTTCGTCCCACCAGGATACGCCGCATAAGGGGCAGAATGAGCTTCGCTCAAGATCTCATTCCTAATGGGCTTGTCATTTGGGACTCAAAGTCTTGCTTTAAACATCAAAGCATCGTCTGCTGAAACTTCGAATCCAACTCTTTTATTAGTTCCGATATCAACTCGCATTTTCTCTATAAAGTTGTCACCTTTCTGTGCCAGTATAATTCGATTTCTCAGATCATGCTTGATTGTTAAGCCTGCTAGCCTACCAAACCCTCGAGTAGCCGAGGTCATCACTTCAATCCACAAATTCTGAAAATCACGAATCAATTGTTCCTGTACTGTACCCAAGGCTGAGAGTTGACCTGTGCCTTTTCTGCTTAAGGCATTAGCCACTACATTAGCTCTACCCGGGTGGCAATGTATGGTACAATCATAATCTTTCACCAACTATAACCACTGTCGTTGCCTCATGTTTAACTCCTTCTGAGTGAAGAAGTATTTCAAGCTCTTGTGGTCAGTGTAAATTTCGTACTTGCTCCCATATAAGTAGTGACGCCAAATCTTCAAAGTGTGCACCACTGCTGCGAGTTCCAAATCATGCGTTGGATAATTCTACTCATATTGCTTCAATTGCCTTGACGCGTAAGCTATTACCTTCCCTTTTTGCATTAGCACACAACCCAACCTGAGTTTGGATGCATCACTGTAGATGACAAAACCATCCAAACCATCAGGTATAGTCAAAACTGGCGCCGTTACCAATCAGTCCTTCAACACTTTGAAGCTATGTTCGCACTTATCAGACCACTGAAATTTAACTGTTTTTTGAGTCAATTGGGTCAAAGGGCCTGCTATCTTAGAGAAGCCTTCTATAAATCTCCAGTAATAACTGGCTAATCCAAGAAAACTCCAAACCTCTCCAACGTTTGCAGGTTTTGACCAATTCATTACTGCCTCCACCTTAGAAGGATCCACCTCGATTCCTTTAGCTGTCACAATGTGTCCCAAAAAGCCAAATCGTTCCAGCCAAAACTCACATTTCTTGAATTTAGCGTAGAGCCTCTCCTCTCGCAAAGTTTCCAACACAGCCCCTCAAGTGGCCTTCGTGTTAGATCGGAAGAGCCTAGAATATATCAATATGTCATCAATAAAAACAATGACAAATTTATCCAAGTATTGATGAAAGACCCTATTCATTAGGTCCATGAATGCCGCGGGGGCATTAGTCAGACCAAATAGCATTACTGTAAACTCATAATGCCCATAGCGAGTCCTAAATGCCGTCTTGGGTATATCCTCCATCTTAATTTTCAGTTGGTGATATCCTGACCTCAAATTGATCTTTGAAAATACATTGGCACCCTTCAATTGATCAAATAGATCCTCAATCCGCGGAAGTGGGTATTTATTGTGGGTATTTATTCTTTATCGTCATCTTGTTCAACTCCCTATAATCAATACACATCCTCATGCTCCTGTCTTTCTTCTTTACAAACAAGACCGGAGCTCCCCATGGTGATACACTAGGCCTGATAGACCATTTCTCTAATAATTCCTCCAACTGTATCTTCAACTCTTGTAACTCTTTAGATGCCATTCTGTATGGAGCTTTAGAGACCGGTGCAGCTCCTGGTACCAAATCAATTGTAAATTCCAATTTTCGTTCAGGCGGGATACCTGGAAGGTCATCTGGAAATACATCAGGGTACTCTCGTACCACTGGTACCCGACTTAGAATTACCTCCTTAGAGGTCGCACTTTGCAAACTTACCAAATACCCCTAATAGTCATTCTTTGACATTAACTTCTCTACTTTCATAGCTGAGATAAGGCGGGGTAGTGCCTTAATCTTGGACCCATGGAATCGAAACTCCTCTCCTCCAGGTTTACGAAAAGCCACTTCTTTTTCATGACAAAAAATTTTTGCATGATTCTTACTTAGTCAGTCCATACCAATTATGATATCAAAGTCTTTCATATCAATTACATATAGATCTGCTCCTAAAACCATTCCATCAAAATCTATATGTACTGCCCTAGCTATCTTGTTAGTGTCTATAGTCCCTCCTGATGGCAGACTAATCTCAAGTATATTATCAATCTTTTCACCTACCATGTTTATTTTAGCTAGGCATGTAGTGGATATGAAAGAGTGGGTAGCACCAGAATCAATCAGGATATAAACAGGAATACTAGAGACAGTTAGTATACCTGCGACAACATCTGGGTCCTCAGTAGCTTCCCCATGGGTCATAGTGAATACCCTATCCTTGCCTTTCTTAGCCTGTTCTGCATTCCTATTCTGCACTGGATTCCTGGCTAGCGGATTGCGACATTCGTTTGCAAAATGGCCAGGTTGCCCAAACTTATAGCACACTTTCTTACCCCACAAGCACTCTCCTCGATGAAACTTCTTACACTTGGGGAATTGAGGATTTGTACCACTAGTCTGACCCCCACTTGGTCCGATGTTTGGCTTTTTATACTGAGGTTGGCCCTTAGCCTGATTCTGTTCAGGCCAATTCTTCTTCACTTGATTATTATGAGGTTGCTGCCCTCCAAATCTGACTCCGGAAAAGGCAACTGCTTGAGCTTTCTTCACTACCTCTCGATAGGTAGGTAGCTCAAGGACACTCACAATTTACCGAATCTCTGGGCGTAGACCCCTCTCAACGTGCATTGCCTTCTTCTCATTTGTCTCAACCAAATGCGGAGCGTAGCGCGAAAGCTCCTCAAACATTCTTTCATAATCGGTTAAGTCCATATTCCCCTGGACCAAGCTAAGAAATTCCATCACTTTAAGATCCCTGAGAGCCTGAGGAAAGAACTTCTCAGTAAGTTCAGTCTTGAACTGATTCTAAGTTAAATTTTGCTGTTCTTCGTCAGTCCTTGTACACGACACCGAATCCCACTAATGGCTAGCCCTTCCGACTAGCATGAACTCCGCGCACAGAACCTTTTGATCTTCAGGACAAGAGATGTGCCTGAAATTTTTCTCCAGGGTCCTCAACCATTCCTTGGCAGCCAAAGGGTTATTACCGCCATTGAAAGTGGGTGGGCGGTACCTCTAAAACTGCTCAATTACCGGTACTATCGGTGCAGCTTGCAATAGGTCTCTGATGATGCTAGCTTGGTTGTTGCATGCCATTTCCTTTACAAAATAAATATTAATAAAATTGTGATGTCTTGAAAATAGTCTTGAAAAATACGCAAAACCAAAAATAGTAGTAATAAACGATAAACTCAGTGTAGAAAATGAAAATGTCTTTTATTAATAATTTTAAGAATCCTTCAATGAGGAAGTAACAATAATGAAATGAAATACAATTAGGCAACTGAAAAGAAACAACTACTACTATATCTAAGCATCATCATCACTATAAGTAATACAAGACTCTGGCTCAGACACTATCTCTGGTTCAGGCATCTCCTCCTCTTCCTGCTCAGGCATCTCCTCATCATACATCTCAACAGGTTCCGGTATCTCTTCTTCCGGATCCTCTTCTTCTTGAGCTTGAGCATTTTGTTGCTCCAAAAGATGTTCTAGGCGGGAATCAAAATATGCCACCAATGTCTCACAGTAAAGGCCTAATGTGAGATCTAACTGGTCTACATGAAACAAATCCCAATGTATGTCACTTGCAACTTTATGCTCTAATCCGACAAATGTATCAATAAAATCGTTAACGACATCGGTATCATCTCTATAATACTCCCAGAGAGTAGCTTTCTCCAGAGTTGTGTAGAAGCGCTGAACATGACCCAATGGTTTCCTCGGGATTTCTAGCAAATTTTTCATATGCCCTCCTAGTCACAGTAGCAACTCTAGGTTCTCATCCATGTGGCATATCTGTAATCCCAATTATGCAAAATATATCTTAATGGGGTTCTCTTAATTTCTTAAGTTAAATTTGAGGACTTAAAAAAATATTATTCTCAAACTCTTCTAAATTCTTTTATCGGATACAATTTCTTTGTTCTTTATTTCTTTATATATCTGGTTCTTTCTAACAGTATCCGAAAATAATTTCTGAAATCTTAAATTATTTCTTTACCTTGGAGCTGGCGGAGCGGATGGTGGCGGTGGATCTTTTTTTTTTTTTTTGAAAAAAAAATCTATTGTTTTCTTTCTAATTAATTTGAATAATACACCACTATCAGCTCACTGGTATGAAGGGGGGTCACGTGGACCGCTTAAGTCCCTTTCTAACTTTAGACAGTTTAGGTCTTGTTGACAGAGCTTTTAATTTTGCGACTATTCATTTCAATTAGAATTTTAACAATAGATAAAATAGCAAAAAAAATTTTTTTTTTCAAGTCTACAGAAATATAGACCCGCTCTGATACCAAACTGTAACGCCCCGAGTTCTGAATATCTGGAACGTTAGTTAGATCTTTTCTAACAACTTTTCAAACAATCTGACCATTTAAATTTAACGGTAAAGTGCGGAAATTCTTATTTAAATAAAATAATAAAATTGGTTCTACATAAAATCTTCAATTAAAAGACATAAATACTTGATGATAAAATCTTAAATAAAGCTGGAATTAATAAAAGACAGTTCAAAAATTAATATCCACCATCATACGCGCCACCAGCTCCAGAATCTGAAAATTATCAATTTATGAAAAGGGTGAGTAATTCATAGAAATACTCAGTAGGTTCAGCGCATATAATAGTCAACTTAGATAGTAATAGCACATATAAACATGCAATTAAATTCTTAAAAACAGGATCTCAGATCTCAGATAAAATCGTACATTCAAGATGCACATTCTCATGCATTAATATGCAAGTTCTCATGCTTAAGCAAGTATTCTCATTCTTCATAATTAATCTCATGTATATATCATACTTCTCATAATCACAGTTTAATGCACATAATTACCATATAAGTTAACTAGAAATGCGCAAGTTTTAAATAAATAGCTTTTCTAAAAGAAAGAACCTACCTCAAATGAGCTTTCTCGAGTTTGGAACACAGGGAGGGTTGCGGGTTTTGAGCTATTTTGGCCGGAGTTGGGGGTTTCTGGCGGTAGGTTGTGGTTATTTGTTTCTGGGCTGGGTGTGGGATGTTTTTTTTTTTGGGCTAAAAGGGGTGGCGGTGGCGTGGCGGGTTCGATCCGGCAGTGGCGGCTAAAGGCGGGGCTGCGGCTTGGTGGTGATTGGATGACGGTGAGGTGCCTTACCGATTTGAATGGAGCGAGAAGAGAGTGTGTTGAATGCTCTTGGTGGCGGATACAGAGTGAAGAATGTGGCTTCTTTTTATACTAGTTTTTGAGGTAATAGCGAAGGAAGATAGGAGTGAATTAAGTTGTTTGTCCTTTGATTCAAGGAATTAATGGAGATTTAGGGGACGTGATTTCAGTGGCCATAATCACACCGAAGGATTGATTCTCGGCTTGGGAAAAGGAGTGAAACGCGTCTGAAATTTTTTTTTTTCTGTTTGCTACATGGTACGTATAAGATTTTATCAAAAACCATAACTAATAGGTTGAAAATTGTGCTCCCTGATTCAATTTCACCCTTTAGGAGTGTTTTTGTTCCAAGTTGGCTGATTTCTGACAATGTTATATCCGCCTTTGAACTAATGCATGCATTCACTTCAGAAGAAGGCCGATGGGGCTCAGGGTTTATGAATCTTAAATTGGTCACAAGCAAGGCCCGACCTCTTTCTTTATCACAATTGATCTCTAAATAAGAGCATGAAGGACGAATTAGAGGATTTGTTGTAACAAATATGAACAAAAGGTTAGCAATTTATTCTTTGCAGATGATAGCATCCTTTTTTGTAGATCAATAATTGTGGAGTGCCAAGCAATTGCTCAAGTCTTGAATTTGTATGAGACTACGTCAGGACAAAAGGTTAATCTTAGTAAATCTTAGATAATCTTTAGTCCTAACTAGCACAGACTCTATATCATTATTAGCATGTTTAAGCTTCTAACTTGGAAGTTACATTAGATCTCTTAACATACGTTGGTCAGGCCTAAGATCTTTGATGGACTTACTTTTTGAGAACTCAATAATTTTAATCAGGCTTTAGAAGCTAAAGAGATTTGACAAATGATTCAAAATCCACTACATAATGGGGATATGTTTGAGATCGGAAGCTCCATTACATACTAGGGATTCCTATTTATGGTGGAGCTTACTTAGAGATTAGTCAGTCATTTAAAAGAGGTAGAGTTAGAGAAACGAAATTAGTTTGATTGATTGAAAACACAAAATTCTTCCATTTTTAACTTACACTTCTATATCTTTCAAGGTTAAGAGTCACGTAATATATAAGAGTCTGAAACCCTAGGTCACGACACTAGCTAGAGCCATTACATATTTGACCATCGAGTATTAGGCTATTGCCCACAAATTTGATCTAAGATGACCCGCTAAGTTACTTGCTCTAATTGGGTTTCTAGTAGTAGAATGAGCACTGTTAGTTCAATCCCCAGCACATAGCCTGCAAACTATAACGTCTCTTAATTTGTCTAAATCGTCGCCCTAAGCGATTAGATATCACAAAATGACAAATAATTGTTCTGATAATTATTTTTTTTCTTGTGAAAAGTTCTTTTGACTATCTATAAAGAGGGTCAAAGAAGGCATGCTATGCAAATACCTAGATGCTTCAAGAAGAAGGTCTAATGGAGGTATGCAAGTACAAATTAGTACTTGAAACAACTCAGAGCATCCCCAGTGCAACCTTTCTTTGCAATCTTACGTGGAAGAGAGGTGCTTTGAAATAAGAGAGAGAAATATAAATGAAAAGAGAGAGAAACTAGAATGAGAAGGGAGAAATAGAGATAGAAGTCGAAAAAAAATAATAAAATAATAGCTTGAAATTGTCAACACCATTTTCTAAAACCTCACACCATTTTCTAAAACCTCACATCCTCCTTCACATTTGTCAAAGAATATTCTATTTGACATCACTTTATTCCTCATATACGCTTTACATTGAGCATTGGAGATGCTACCGTTAATGTATATAGTTACCAAAAAGGCCTTTTTGTCCCCTTCTTGGGTGGAGGGACCAAAAAGTGATTTAAGTGGTAGAAAGCCATAACAATTCAAAAAGCAATGAAAAGCAGAAAAAATAAAACATGCGATTTCATTTGATTGCACAGTCTCTTATATTTCTATGACATGCTAACGCTTGCTTAGTCTCAATTTCATTTTTCATTTCAGCAACAATTTTTGCGTTTTCTCTTCCGATCTCATATATATTATAACGCACACAACCTTTTCCTCTTGGATTTTATCTTATAATCCATGAGACTATGAACCCATTTGAAATTCTCTACAACTTAACTTACATGAAAGTTTAAAATCTAAATCAACAAAAATTTTCAGTCACCTTTTGAAGGTTACGTTAAGGCAATTCTCGTTAATGTGCATGACATGTCAGCACGACACGTAGGGGGTTTCATTAAAATAAAAATGAAATTTTGAAGCAAGCAGCTTCCCACTCCCACGTCCAAAACACCACCCAATTAGGGGTACAGTTAGAAGATGATAGACGGGAAACACTAAAGTTTTTTTCTTAATTTTTGGAAGGGTTATTAAAAGGATCTTTTCAAAAATGAGAGTAGCCGTCGAATGGGGTAGCTACTGCTAGCTAGTCCCCTGACCCCAAACCACACTTCCGGAAATGGCAAGATATTGGCAACCAATTGGCCGCTAGAATATAAATGGCACCTCCCATGTAGCGTGCCACGGGAGATGCTTGAAACTTTTTATCTTAGTGTCAAATTAAATTTGGACTTTGACAATAAGTCTTTAGCTAAAAATTATTAGAATTTAGGATCTTGCCTAAAGGACAATGCATGTAAAAGGGCTACATTGCCAATGAGATAAGGTCAATTAAGGATATTATTTTAATGCAATGGGTTGCGCCCATTTTTAATGGTCGGAAAAGAAAGAAGCAAAATTTGTGGAGAATGTTCTTTTTTAAATTAATTAAAGTGTCATTATTTAGCACATTAACTTTTAAAATATTCCCTGCAATTAATGAAGATTTTCTAATATATTTATTTATATAATTAAGGGACTAAAGTCTCACGTGTACTTTCACGCTCATTTTCTGGTTGCTCAAGCGAGGAAATTTTAGTAATTCCACAATGCATTTTAAGGTTTAATTGGTATTTTACCTACACATGTAAGTTAATTTGGGATAGAATTTTCATATGAGGGTAAGTTGGGAATTTGTGCTAAGTCTAATTCTTCACGTTGGTAAAGTAGATTGGGATCGCACAGAAGTTTCTTCATTCCCGTTTCCCATTTCGCCTAATGTACCTTCTGCAGAATTTCAATTGGGTCTTATCGTTTCGTTGCTGCTGGTTTCACGATGCGTGATTTCCGGGCTATGGATCAAGTAACTTTTCATCCACTATAGTCGTCTATACGCGTTAGGGTTCTTCCGAATTAAGGTAAGTGTGTTAAATCTTTGGTAAATTTGAAGTTATCCATATTTAGTAGTGTCAATCCACAATGGGTTTGGCAGTACAACTACGATTTCGGCCTACTTCTTCTATTTATTTATACAATCTTTGGTAAATTTGAAGTTATCCTTATTGGTAGTGTTCATACACAATCAGTTTGGTAGTACAATTACGATTTCGGCTGACTTCTTTTATTTATTTATACAGATTATTATTATTTTTTTTTTTTGGGTTTCTCCTTAACCGCAAGACTAATTTTTTTAGGGTTTCTACCATTATAAATACCAGTTGCGTAGTTGTGTGTACTCGTGTGCAGTATTTTTTAGTGCCTCATCTTCTAGATTGATACTCAATTCAAATTTTATTTCTCTGTTTACCTATTCTTAATGACTCTGATTAAAGTTCTATTAAAGAACGTTGATCTGCAGTTGGACAATAAAGCTATGCTATTGGTTAGAGTGATAAGGAAGTGGGTTATCCCAAGCAACAAAAATCCTGCTGAGCCATATATGATTGAGATGGTGCTAATGGATGAAGAGGTACGGTTTTTTTCATGGTTAATTTCTGTTTTTATTTTTTTACAGCTTTGGTAGGATTTTGTCGAATGTGTCGTGCATGGAGTTTCTTTGATGCTAGCCACAAATCAACCATGTATTTCCGTGGAGATGTTTTTAAAATATCTAAACATAATCCTCATCATGTATTTCACTGTGTTTGTTGTGGGTCAGCCTTGAAGCAAGAGTAGCAATGAAATGAACAGCTAGACAATATGGTCAAAATATCTAGAACTTATGCCATATACCTTTACTCTAACTAATTAGAGTTGGTTGAAGACCTAGAGTTGGAACTCCAATTTATTTATTTATTAAATAACGTAGTGTGGTAAAAGATTCTATGAAAATTCACTTGGCCAGAAGCACCTCATTTCACAACAACTAAAGTCTAAAAGAATTAACCTGCCATTATCTAACACCATGCATCCATTTCAACAACAGAGAGACACAAATGGGGCAGGGGGTAGTGAAAGTTATCTAGAGACCATCTTTAAGGTCTATGCTCCCAAATTTTATGGTACTTTGCAAGTTATCTTAGACCATCTTGAAAGTTAGTAGTATTGTTTCACCTCTGTTCATTTCCAGCATGCATCAGTTTACATGTATAATAGAATAAAGCTATTTGTAGGATTTTATATTCAATGTTAATGGCTAGATCAGAATATTGTGGAATTTAAAATGAAAGCATGTTAAAAAATTGTGACACTATTGCCATGTTATTGAAATTGTGCCACTATCACGAGAAACCATTTTATTCCACATGATATGCTATTATACCAGTTAAACTATTATAATATATTAAACTTTGCTACAAATACTTCATTTCCACAATATACTTGGCAATTACACTGTCCATCATTTATGCATTGCATGGCAATGTTATAAAATTCTGAAATCCTATTTTAGAGGCATAGTTAATTTCTATTTTTTTTACTATGTATGATCAATTACATAGTAATAGTGTAATGGTATACGCTTATTTGATGATTCCTCAAGTATTCTTTCGTAGTTAATTTCTGTTTTTTATTTTTTATGTTTTGTATTTTCATAGCTTTTGCGTGATTATCTATTAGTTTCTGTTTTTTACTATAAAAGATCAATTACATAGTAATAGTGTAATAGTGTACGCTTATTAATGATTGCTCAAGTATTTTGGCAGCGTTTTGATGTCATCTTGATTCTTTACTTCGTTTTTTGGCTCCATCCCGTGATAAACCTGTTCATTTGATTTCTTTAATGATTATTTTATAAGTTTTTTTTGTTATGTAGGGTGTGCGTATCCAAGCTACAATTGAGCATGCATGTGTCAGATTTCAACGAAAAAATTAAGGAGCATGTTCTTTATGGAATTATGCATCTTGAGGCCAAGACCTATAATGCATGTTACAAACCGGCTTCGCATAGTTTCAGATTATTTTTCAAACAAAATACAAAACTCAAGGAACGTGATCTTTCATTAGAGCCACACTTTCCAAGGGATTTAGACAACCTAAAAACTTTTACAGAGATACTTAATAGGCCAAGGAAGAATGGAGATGACTTATTTGGTAATTATAATTAAATTTATTTATTTATTACATTTAATAGTCTATTTCCTCTTCCGATCTGCTGGTCTGACTTTGTTGAGTTTCTTTTTCTACTTTTATTATAGATACGATTGGAAGGCTTCACCTTGACACTGTTAAATTTTCTTTGCAACCTGATTGTTCCCCTCGCGCAGTGGAATTTGTACTGGAGGATTTGGAGTGTGTCAACTGATTAACGCTATTATTAATATTTTGATTACCAATGTTATCAATTGAAAGACTTGGTCCAGATCGGCTGTGTAAAAGAGATGTGCACTAAAAAGGCTATCAGGTACGGGGAAAAGTACAAATGCACAAAATGTAAGGTAGAATTCAGCATGGGTATTCACCGCTATATGGTAAGAGTTAATGTCAAGGATCATACCGGGTCTGCTTCCCTGTGTTTATGGGATCATGAGTGTTGCCAATTGCTACATAAAACAGAGGCACAACTAAGGGAAATTCTCAGCTTGGTATGAAATTATCCTTCCAAGTTTTATTAATTTGTTTATTTTTTACTCATTACTTTTATTTTCTGATTTCATTAATAATATATTTGGTTTAGAGGAAGAAGTGCATGAAACGGCAGTCTCAAAGGAAATTGACGATTTTGTTGGTCTTCATCTTTTGTTTCGGATTGACATTAATGATGAAGACTTGTAAAAACATGAACAAGTGTACTCTGTTAGGTGCCTAACACAGAATAGTGATTTAATTGATCATTTCTTCACAAGGAGGAGCCTGAACCGGAGGTATGTACATTATTGCACTTCTTATTGAGTTTCTAAGTATCGCGTATCACATATTTTGATTACCTTAATTAATATTTGATTCTTTAATCAAGGAACCACATTCTAATTCTGATCTCGATTCATTTTTTGAGAAGCCAGACATGACTTCTTCAAATGTGAGTTGTAATTTTTTTTTATTTATATAAATAGTATTGTAGAGTGGTATTTAAAATATATATTCATTATTTAGTTAAGTATATATAGTAATATATTTACCTTATTGTTCGTCGTAGAATTTTATGACTATTATTGATGATGATGACACTGCGGCTGACACCCCAAGTGTGAAGAGAGCTTTGCCTGTTGATCCTGAACTTAAAACTCTACTAGCAAAGTGTGCAAAATTATCAAATCTGAAAAACCATAATGCTTTGAAGACATGTCTTTTGGATTAGAAATATTAGATTGAAGAACAATTTGGCATTTAAATTTTGGAACGTTTTTATTTAGTTCATGTCATTTTATTGGGTATTGATGGACATTGAGTTTCTAGATTTAGAGGTTGTTATTGATGAGAAGTTCATTCCTATTCTACTTTAATGGTTTTAATGTTTGATATACATTTTTAATATTTAGATGATTCTTTTCATTAATGTTATTTGTTTGTTGGTATTATATAAGTTCATGATTGTCTTGGATTATATATGTGTATATTAGAGAATGGTGGGTTATACTTCATGTCATTGAGTTTATTGAAATCTATTTGTGTACTTCCTTTTTATTGATTGACTGCTTTTTCGATTTATTATTTTAGAATTAGACTGTAGATAGGTTAAATTTGCATTCAGGAAAAACCTTTAATGAAAATAGTACACTTGAGGGATCACTATTGGAGACAGAGAATTGAGGAAAGTAGTAGTCTCTTCAAATGTATGCAGACAGGCATTTTCCTTGTGGTGTAAAAATTGCAAGAGCTAGGTGCAGAATTTAGAAGCAATTCATAATGTTGAAAGTTTGGCAACAGTTTTAATTTTGATATGCATATTCATTTATTGATTTTTCATGAAACTTTGTGATAGTGGTGATGAACCTCAAATTCCAAGTAACAGATGTGTGTCTGCAGTGTGTTTCGAGTATATAGTGCTGATTGCTGAAGCCATCTCAAACATTTTGATTTTTCACTCATTCAAATTGTTGAATTCTATTATGATTGTTGAGGATATATACTGAGCGTTACTGATAAATGGAGAGACAAAACTTAGAGAATGAGATGCATATTTTGATCATTGAGAAAATATAATTTTCCCACTGATGGATCAGAAAGGGTAAGATGAAGTTTACAGGAAGCACACTGTATTATTATATCTTGTTCGTTGATTCGAATCAATTCTGAGTCTCTGACACGTTTACCATTTCACAGAAGAAGGAAAATGGAAAGCGAAGGAAAGACGATCAAAATTCATCGAGCAAAACTAAAGAGAAAAAGGTAGATAATGTACTGCATGCTATCAGTTGTCCCTACTGCATCTGTGAACACAAGGAGTCACCTCTTGCATTTTTTATCTCTCTGATAAACCTGCTCTCCAATGGACAGGTTTACTATACAGTATATATATATATATATATATTATTCCAACCTATTGGTTGACTTTGTCTCCGTTCTAAAAATTATGATGTGAAAATATGTAATTTGAGTAGCATGATAAATATTTCATTTTTACCAAAGGTGTTAAAAACTAAGTCTTCTATTAGTCAGCAATTTTGTTTATCAAAGTAGTTTCTATCTATACTAATTTAATCCTTTCATCTTTGTTTTGATAAGCTCTTTTCGATATTAAATTGTATTTGCAAGAGAATGGCGCAATTTACCACACGTATCTGTCGTGTAATTCACGATTGGACAAAGCAATAATAGACAAGAATTTTGATAAGAAGAAATTATCTTATAGTTTTGCATGTACACATTTTATTTCTGTTAATTTTGGTCCCCAACATCATTTTTTCTTGCACATTTGGTCATTTTCACTCAATTGGTTTTCAATGAGCCTGGCAAAGTCATAAGTCATTCCAATGAATGTTAAATAACAAAATGACTCCAAATTTAATATTTCAAGTCTCGTAAGTATGCAAATAAGTCCTCAATCTTCAAATTTATTTGTGAAATTGGTCATCTTGATATTCTTTCATTCTCTTTTTTTTCCAATTGAGCTTTCAAAACAAGTATGGATAAAAATCCAATCAACTGATTATTATTTTTCATTTACAAGCTTAAATAAGTTTCCAAATGCCCACTTATCCGTATATCTTGGTTGCTTTTACAATCAATTGTGCAAATTCAGTGTATCTTGGTTGCTTTTACAATGAGTTGTGCAAATTGTGTTCGAATTTATCTTTGTTGATGTTAATAATATAATCACCGTCTTAAATAAATGTGTTATGTCTTAATATTTCTCCTTAATACTTATTGCTTTTAAAATTTGTTCATTTAAGAGCGTTACGGTTAAATTAATTTTTTCATATATATGAGATGTTTCGTCATTATTTTTAAATTATAAAATTTAAGAGATGAATAATAATATAATATAGAAAACGTTGCATATATGTATATACGTATGTATTAACAATTGTCGATTGCGTGCTCAAAAAAACAATTGCCGATCCTATTTTAAAGCTATCTTAAATTTAATGGACTTAGTGATTAAATAATCAATCTCTTGTGATATCTTTACTTTACAAGGTAAACCCTACTTTTCATCTACATAATCGCTGAATATTGCTGAACAATTGTTCTCAGGCAAAAACTATTGTTTTCCTACATCTCAACTAAGTTTCTTCTCAACCACAAACAAGATCAGGTTAGTGAATGCCGATATTTACTCGTGTAAGTATTTTAGTTGTTCGAGCTAATATTAAATTATGGTCTTGTTCCCTACACTTCAAGCTAGAACTCAATTTGGGATTGCGGATTATGTTTCTTGATTCTTTGGTGGGGTTTATAATTTGAGAAGTGTTGTCGTAGGTGGGGGGAAGCTACGAAAATATGTTTTCCTCTCTTTCGGTTTGTGTAAAAATTGGTTATGAAATTTGTTCTATAAGAACGTGCTTTGTCTTCATGTATGTTCTATAAATTGTGCTTTGTTATCCTGTTCAATGCAATTCGCCTTTCGAAGATGTTTTATCATGGCTCGGCTCTGTTGCTTTGTTGTAAATGTCTCATTATTATTATATCACCACATGCTCAAAAGGCGAAAGCAATTAAGTGCAGTTTAATTTATTCAATTCATGTATGATTGATTTATTGTGTATATAGATTTAATAATATCTTCATTATTAAAATGGACAAATTTTTCGCACAAAAAAAATGAATCTGGCAGTTCTTTTGTTGAAGATCATGATGCATTTACCATATTTACACCGGCCACATTTTTTGCACAGAGTGGAATTCTATTATTCGGATTGGGATTACTTTTGACGTTTTGTATCTTATTCCGAATTTCAGGATTAATTGTTGTAGCCATTGATGATATTTAGGCTTTGAACAGTTGTCGTGCGATTGCTATTCTCCACTATTTTAGATCAATTAGACAATTTGATATTCACGTAAGTTTTTAAAAGGCTTTTCTTTTGCTTTCGTACGTTAATCAGTTAAATTATCCTTAATCCATTATATTAATAAGTATCTATAAATTTGTTTAGACTCTTTAATATGTGTGTAATAGTGAGTGAGGTGATTAGCGTTAGCAATAGATTTATACGTACGAGGTGAAAGATCGACTTTTTAATCTGTATATACGTCTTAAATTGTCTGATTATGTGTATCCTGTTATTAGTATCCCATTATTAATATATAATGTTTGCCTGTTAACACTCCAATTCTATTAGTTTAGGATGTTGCCCATTAACACTCCCATAATTTTAATGCTCATCAACGCCACGACCATCTCTTTATATACATCTTAGAACTATTTGGATTTCAAATGTTGGAATCAAGCTCTTCAATTTCTAGAACCAAGAAATCTATACGACACGATATCCAAATCAATATATGTAGGGGTGTGCAAAAAAACCGGGACCGGGTGAACCGGACCGAAACCGGACCGAACGGGCCGGTCCCGGTCCGGGCTTTGTGCCAAAAAAGACCGGTCCGGTCTGGTCCGGTCCCAAACCGGTCCGGTCCGGTCCGGTCCCGGTTTTTTTTTGAAAACCCGGGAAACCCGGTCAAAGCCCGGTTGACTTTTTTTTTTTTAAATATATAAATTGAAACCCGATTTTCACTTTTCATAATAGTCAAGAGGCAAGAATCAAAATTATTTCCTTTACATAGTCACTTGCACAAAAG
>CAVNYN010270914.1:0-48598 GCA_963692815.1 Nyctanthes arbor-tristis | reverse complement strand
ACGCTCTTCCGATCTAATGTGTAAAGAAGTGTCCAAGGAATCTCCGAGTTGATGGAGACAAGAGGAGGATCAGAGGAGGCAACAAATTTGCCTTTTCGCCTAAGGGGCACTTCATCCAGTTCTGAGGCATCCAGATTAATGACAAGAACCGAAGTAGGAGTAGATCGGAAGAGCACGGAGTAGTAGTAGATCCGGCCAAAATAACCAAAGAAGGAGGTAAATTGCTAGCTAAAGGAGGAACTGCCAGTGGACAAGTAAAAGATGTCATCATTTCCATTATAGACAAAGGTATTAAAAATGCAGGATGAATATTATGAAGGTCCTATGAAGGAAAAGAATTATGAAAAGGGGTACCTGGAGGTATTTGATTAGCGGTAGGAGGTGGAGAGTTAGGAACGCAAGATGGAGAAGAATAAATGAGAGTTGGTTGATTGCCAAAAGAGTGCTCCCCAAGCAGTAGAGTTTGATCACTGTTAGAGCTATTTTGAGAAGGTGGCTGACGATCACAAGAAGGACGATTCTCAGAAACCGTCCTCTCACGAGAAGATGTTGCATTGCATTCATGGTTGTCCCTAGTAGACGGCTGGGTTGAGGACTGAGCAATTGAGGATTGAGAAATTGAAGCCTCTTAGTCATTTATCTTTTTAGAGCGCTTCTCTTTCCTTTGAGCCGTTATTTGAGCGACATAGGCATCAGTGAATCCTTTTTGACTCATAACTACAAGAAATTTACACGTAAACAATGAAGTATTAGCAACAGAAGAAGACGATAGTGCTAAACATTGTCACATAAGATAATAAAAGATCTTACAAGAGGGCCATCTGAGACCCACTGCCACGATATTCTTATCGTGCAAGAGCTTACCGGCCTTCTTCGTGCAAGGTATAGCAGCTAATGCCTTTATGGATGCCTCATCCAACTCAGATAATTCAGGAGGGGCTTTAAAAGATTGAAAGAGAGGTGATCGCCAAGTTTTTATGAAATCAAAGTTCTGGCCTTATGGAGGTTTTACAAAGAAAAATCTCCTACTCCACCCACTAACCGATTCAGGGTCACTAGGTAAATTCAATATGGAATCTTTAAGTTACCTATTAACAAAGATGACGCAACTATCGCTATTCTTGGCTCTTCTTAATAAGAAATAATGACGAAAAACAGCTACAGATGGAGCGATATTATTTCTTAAACAAATTATAAGATATATGTTGATACACCGCCAAATATTTAGACATATCTGGCAAGGGACAAGTTGAGCGACAAACAACAAATCTAAAATGAACGGGTGAATGGAAAACCTAAGGCCTGTCTTAATACAATCTGAGTAAATCGTGGTTTCGCGATCATGAGTTGTCTTAATCGTTTCTTCTTTTTCAGGAATATGGTAAGTAAAAAGGGAAGGTGGGTCTGATGATGGGATACAATATTCCGTGGGAGGTAGACAAAAGGATGGAAGAAAATACCTAGACATAAGTCTATCTAGGTCAAACCTTTTGGAATCATGGAAAAGGCTTGTGTCCGCAGGAAAATCCCTAATAGGCCTATCTTCAGTTGAAGTTGCAGAAGAAGAAGATTCAGAAGGAGTGGACCCAGAAGCTTTGATATTTGTCTGTTTCTTACGGGATCTTTCACTAGGAGGTTTTTAAGTAGCTCTTTTGGTTGTCATATTAATTAAACAGATGGAGAATGCAGGGAACAAAAGCGAAAGCCTCAGCTTCTAAAAAGAGAAGTGAAAAAGCTGAGCAGGCAAAAGAAAAACCCAGGAAAAGCCTTGAAAATACAAAAGAGAAAAAAGAAAATTCGCAACCAAGACTAAATTATACACCGAATCAAATGCAATAATGTTTAAAGTAATAATCAGTAACCCCTATCGAGAAACATATACATCAAAAAATTAAACTTCTTGCGATATCATTATGTAAATTTGAATAATTAGGGTTTTACTTGAAGAAGTCGAAGAGGCGAAATCTGAAACGCCTAAAATTGGTGATTCGTTTTTATGCTTGGAAGACAAGAGGTAGTCCAAGAATGCTGGATCTCTGGAAAAAAGATCAAAAATGGAAAATTCGTTGCCATTGCTAGAAGAAGAATTAAAAGAGTGCATCGATGCATTGGGATATAAAAAGGGAAAAGATTTTAGAACTTGGGATTCTGTGCTCACGAAAGAAGTTTTCAAAACAAGGGTATTTCAGTCTTTTAAGGCTTTACTATGGATCTTTTTGATGTTGGGCCACGGATCGCTTCATCAACAATAGGCGAGCCAGGCATTTTGGTTGCTACATGTGGTATTTTGCCCAATAGGCATAAAAGCCTGTGAAATCAAAACACTTCTCCTTACTGTCTTCAAAAATACTAAAGACATTTTTTGTGAGAGTGAGGGGGCTTATGATTATAGAATTGAATAATTTAAGATAATTAAAGGAGTAATATAAAAGGAGTCACGCACTAATCATTACGAGTAGGCAAAAACTAGGACGATAAACAAACAAGCGATTAGGCAAACTAGGACGATAAACAAACAAGCGATTATTAAAAGAGACACTAAAAGAAAGATTAAGACTGAAAATTATACGCACCCATAGAAATCCCTCTCTATAAATACCCCAAGATGACTGAATCTAAGGGAGATTTTTTCTTTACTTTTTCCTCTCTCATAAACTAGTTTTTGCACCCGTGCGTTGCATGGCCAAATTTTGTTAAAAGAAGTAGACAGTGAAATGTGTATTAAACATTAAATCAATAACTATTAATATAGTAGCAATTCAAAACTATTAATATAGTAGCAATTCAAATTACAAATTATTTTTCTATACATTCTATTTATAAATTTCAGAAATCCTCTTTATAAACAACATTTGTCGTTTCATCAGTAGGCCTTCCCTCGTGATCACATATAAGTATTTTAAAACCGGCCTGATTTATAACTCTGGATATTGCCACATAGAACTGACCATGGCTAGAAACGTAAATGTTACAAAACATCACAATATTAATCATGTAAACTTAAAAGAATATTTGTAATTATTATATTGATTTCTACATTTTTCACACAATATTACTATCAATTTTATGTTAAATTATAAATTAAAAATAATTACAAATAATAATTAATGGGAAACATTTTGTAAGTTTAAAATATAAAATAAAGGAGCCATAATTGTACAGTCAAAAAAACATGTATATGGATTCATTTGCTTAACTTTTTTCTAGGGTCGTCACACTTTCACCCACTTTGCTTGAGATTATGTATTTGTATTAGTCACTTGTTATTCATTAATTTATTAATTTATAATAATTATTCATTCACTATGCATTTTTATATGTAACTTATTGATTAAACACTAATACAAATGAGACTCTTTAGTTTTCATCCATCATTTTTTAATTAGACATGAAACAATCAAAGTGTTTAAAATGTAATGTTAACTTAAAAGTCATAGAAAGGCTGAGAAGTACCATAATTATACCAATTTAATTAGAAGAATTATATATGTCATAACTGATTAACTAAAAAGTTATATTCAGTTAAAAAGTCACATTTGCACAACTATTTAATAAAAAATCACATTAAATTAAAAAGTCGTATATAGAAATTGAACACACAAATTTATGTAACTATTTTTATAAGATATAAAATAATTGATTAATTAAAAACTCAGATTTATATAACTAATTAATTAAAAAATCAAATGTAAAATAACCGGATAATTTTAAAAAGATATATTTGATTTGTGTGATTTAAAAAGATACATTTAAATAAATGTATCTTTTTGATTTTGTATGATTATAATAATAATAAAAATAAATAAAGCAATTATTAAAAGATTAAATAGATCTATCACATAAAGATTCTGAACCTAAAAATGCATCAGCCCAAATCATAATGATATACGACAGTTCATGTACGACGTACCAAATATACATTAAAATTAATATAAGATAGCCCATGCACGACAGCCCAAATACACATTAAAAAATGCATTAGCCAAATTAGTCAGCTGGCCCCGTCCAAATACACATTCTTTTACCTTACAAAATGCATCAGCCCAAAATAAATAATAAATAAAATAAAATAAAAAGAAAACCCTAATGGAATATTCTAGAGGCCAGATAAATACACTAAAGTTAGCTGAAAACAGCAGCCATAATCACTCTCTCACACTTTATGATTGATCGTCGTCAGTCTCTCTCTCTCTCTCTCTGAGTTAAGTTCCAGCTTCAAAGGTAGATTTAGATGCATTTAAAATAGCTTTGATGCATAATATGTGAACGAAAGTTCAGACCTGCTTCTCATAATTTTTTAAAACTGTGTAGATCGGGAAAAAAAGGGGTTACGTATTTGGAGACGGGCATCCATCTTCGAATCGTGTGTGAAATATGAGCTTAATGGAACTATTGGTACATATTTACTTGAATGTTTTACCGTATTTTGATGTTAACAGTTGTAAATCCTTAACTATTGAACGACCTTATGCTGGTTTAATATGCCTTTAATTATTTTTTTTATTTTTTATTTTTTACAGATCTGTGTTGGAAACTCGTGGTTGATGCAATAAAACCCAAGCGCAGAAAAAAAAAGATAAGTACACTATCTTGATGTGTTTTCTCTACTACGTTGATTATTGGCTTTTTTAAGTATGAATCCAAAATTGTGTTCCCCGTGCAAATTGTATGTACGTGTGTTTGCTGCTCTATAAGACTTATTTCGTGACAAACTCATTCCAAAATCTATACATTTGCCGATCTGTGCCCAATATTGGTGATTGGCACTTAAGTTTAGTTAATATTTTAAATTTTTTTTTTCAAAAACAGAAAGAAAAAATAAAGAGTAATATTAGTGTAAAAAATATATATATTTTTACCATCTTACCGAATACATCTAGATAGTGTACTTACTCTTAGAAAAAATACAGAAAAGTTTTTCTACACTACACCATGTTATAAATTTATTTGGACACTATTTTTTCTATAAAGGTAGTTCACGCACTACTGTTGTGTATTGAGTCGTTAACCTATTAGTGCAATCGAACGTATAATTTCCGGTAGTCTTCTCTCCAGATTTCCTTGCTGGGTTCACATTAGTTTTAGGGAAAAGGATGGACGCAAAAGTTGCTGAAAGCATACTATAAACAAAACAAAATTATTTGACGACAAAAAGCTCCATTATTCACATCCACTTTGTCAATATACAAAAAATTTCCTACTATTTTATAAACACTTTGTCATCATTACACCATGTTCTAAATTTATTTGGACACTAATTTTTTTATTTTACACATTTAGTGGTAAAAGTTTTGTAATGCAGTAGCTAATGTTTCTGTTTTAGTTTTGATTTTTGTTTATTTTCCTGTAATATTGTTATCTTTTAGAAATTTGTGCAATTACATTTTTTTAGCAATGTTAAATGGTTAGTATTGTTCTAATACCATATGTTTCCAGGTAGATCTATCTTGAAGACTATTGGAGCTAATTGTGAAGATTGCACGAGTTTCTACAAAGACTTAAGGATTAATATTTGCAGTATTTAATTTTTTTAGCTATTCATTTTTTAAAATATATTTAGGTACTCCTTATGTAATTTTTGTGCTTGTAAAGTAATTTTAACTTTGTTTAAAGTTATTTTTTTAATGGATGTAAAATTTGATACCGGATCTGGAGAATAAATGCACAGATCGTGGTCGTGAAGAAAAAATAAAGGTGAAATTCTCATTAACTATAGTTAAACAACTTTTGATTGGGGCTATTGCTAATAACTACATATAATTAATTTTAATTTCCTTTATTAAATAGGACTTGTAGGTAGTATTGAACCATGAGCTGAATAAAACCAGGTAATATTCTATACATTTTTCTCTGACACTTTCCACCCTTTGATAATGCGTTGAAATAAATCTTGCATGCATGTTTTAACTTATTCATCACTTGTTGCATATCCATTGGACTCTACTCATTCGCCTATGGTTATAGTAATTGTTTGGACCAGAGATTCTTCGTATGCCTTAGTCCCTTTGTGGTTAGTACTATCTCTATGATGAGTATTTATCCATAATTAGATGTTACCATTACATTGACTAATATTGAACTTTTATCCTCGCTTCAAAAAAATGAGTTCTTTTCTCAAATTGATTGAAGCTCACGATTAAAGTGCTTGACTGAAGTGTTTTCTCCCGTTTTGATTACATCTCATAGTAGAAACATTTGTTTAGGAAAATTCTTAGTTTACTTAAATTAGTCACACGTATGTGAATTTGAAAATAATGTTAATAGCCATCTTTTTGAGAGTATATATATATAATGACACTTACCCAACAGAAAGTTAAATATAAAAGCTGAATTATTGTTATATGTATTATAAATATTAAAATAAACTAAGAAAAGATAAATTACATACAGGACTATATTTAATCGTTACGATAAATAATCTGCTATCACCAAATTACTAATGAAATATTCTTTTTCCAACTAAATAGAGATTGTAACCAAGCTAACCTTGAACATTCCTCGAGGCTTGTCCTGAAGACTGACCTTGATCACTTGCACTTAACGACTTGTTATTTGGACGTGTTCTCACATATTGTTGAGTTGGAACAGTTTCCCCTAAAGTAGTTGTGCTCGACTTAGAGGCATTGCTTCTTTTATTCCCAATTATATGTTTCCTGGTGGTAGTGAACACCTTGAATGTGCAATAATGGGAACTTGCTGTTCCATTGGACCTTTTCAAATGTAGGACAAATTAAGTTCTTATAAGCCTAAAAATTGATTTACTTATCTTTAATCAATTAGTATCTGAAATATGCACTTACTGTTTGTCAGGTCACTAAACGGTGATCTTGATTGATTTGGCATATTTACATGCAAATTTGAGTTGTCACCCGAATCTTGTTGCTTAGTTTCTTGAGAATCAGAAATTGCATCATGTGGTGACCTGCATTATTTGGTTTACTTATAAAAATGAAAAGATGGTAGATAAAAGGAAATAGAAAGAAAGTAGGAAAATAAATATTTGAACCTGCTGCGTTAGAATATTTAAACGCCCAGTGTACGTGAATAAACTGGGTTTTGATCCTCTATGTTGTGATCTTTGACACCCAAATAGAAAAGTAGAATCTGGTTGACCAGACATTCTACCTCTGCTGACCAGCTCTTGCTATGTGGTATTCATTGTTTTTCAGGTCATCGGTCTTATCCTTTGCTGCTAATTCCTATCCGTGTCCAATAAGTTATAACACATAGGATGTTAAACAAATAATGTTTATTTGAAAAAGAGTCAGTAGTACCTGAGCAATCCTGTCCCTAATTTCTATCGCTGTTTTTCCTAGTAGAAATTCACAAGGTTCATCCCAGAGAATAAATGTGGATTCATTTATCTCGTCTGTGACCTTTACCATTACTCTATACCTGACCATGGGATTTTGACCACCTACTTTGCACAAATTGCACTCATAACCATCGGGTAGGCGTTGTAGCTTTGTTCGGCACGTTTTACAGCTATTGTAGGACCAATTTCCTTCTGATATGGCAGTTGTGATTCTGGCAACAATCCAGTAGTGCCCTGTCTGACATTCGTAAATTGTTAGCATAATCGTGGCCTTAGTATTATGTAATGTCTGCATTTAAGTTGGTTTAATTGAAAACCTTCTGGCAATTCATGAGTTCGTTTATTGAGAGGACTTGGGTTGCATCTATGACATCAACTATGGATCTGGTTGTCGATGACGATGAAGGAGATTTTGTATCAAAAGACCCTTTGTCATACAATATCCTTAGATTTAAATTGTAGATGTGTTAGTTAGAAATAGATAAAATATGGATATCAGTAAAGGAAAAATTGGAACTGTTACATTTTTCTAAATTCTTCGATCTCCGGTAGATTACATGTGTAAATTTTTGTTGCATTGTATCCGCTGGACAGCTCAATTTGACCGTTAAAAACCTTTGCGCGACATAGTTGAATAATGGCTATTAATGGTTTTTTCCCTGCACCTTCGATGTGAATTAGCATCTATTCTGCATGTTCACCCCATAGAGTACATGTCACTGAATTATTCCTGCACAAAAAGTAAATTTGATTTCAAAGTTGGACTATTAGTATTGAATATTGTGATACTTGTTGAAATTATCTCTAACTGAGCAGTTGGTAAAATAGTATAAAACTTGTTCTCGTATTTTACTTCCATACTCTTGGATTTGAGTCTGTCTGATTGTTGTCTGTATTCTGTCACCCTGTGGATCAAGATCAAAAGAAATTATCACTATTATAATGATAAGGAAAAAAGGGAGTGTGGCTTACTTTCTGAAACGCCAAAAAAAAAACGAAAAATAGAAGGTTTTGACATTTTAAATAACTCACTGTTTCATCTATAGCCAATAGCTCCAAAGATTGAGGCTTGTTAATGTCTCCATCGGTAGGAGCTATATATTTCCAGGCAATGCGTACTTTCACAATCCAGTTTGACTGATTTTTCTTCAAATCCTGAAGCAGTGTTGTTTGAAGTGCTTGTGCTGCCATATTTTGGCTGTATTATTTCCGCTTGTTTTCTATGAGGGATTCTTGGAAAAAGGTAGCGCTGTCAATTCTGACGGTATTTTGGGGCTAATTGTATATATTGTCTAGGTGATGATTTTTCAAATATGGATGGGTGGTTTTTGAAAGAAATGTAAACTGTCTATTATATATGGGCATGTTGACTCTTGTTTCATGAAAACTGCCCATTATTAAACATGAATGTGTATACTGCTGGTTGATTGTTGAAAACTGTCCAGTATTAATTACTAAAGTATTAAAATTTAAAATTGCTGATCAGATAGAGTTTGCAATTAATTATTTAGTAACAAATAAAAAGGTTGGACTTGTGAAGACAAAAAAGCTATAGTCAGGCTTGACAAAAATCCTATGCAACTTACGTATGTTAATTATGATTAAAAAAATAAAAAATTATGTGCGGTTACATGTAGTGGCCAAATGGCCAAATAAAAAGAAATGACGGATAGTTACGGGTAAGCATTTAGTGGGACAGTTAGTGGGAATAGTGGGTTATTGTCAAAAAACAGAAGAAAGAAAAAAAAAAAGAAGAAATGGGATTGTGGAATCTTTTTGGGCGGGAAATTGATTCTGGATTCCCAGTTCCCTTTCTATATATAGAGAAGTCATAGTCTCAAGCGAATCAAAGCTTGATCTTAGGAGATTTAACTCAAAAACAATTTGATTCAAAACTATATTTGGATCAGTTAAGAATCTACACGTAAGATTATTTTAATAGATAAATGTATTGTTGAAAATGACTTAGATTTTACGTGTAAAATTGTTTTAATCGATAAATGTGTTGTAGAAAATAACTTTGATTGAAAACAGATTATTTTGAGGTTCTATTATTTTCTTTATTTTTTTAATTTTAACTCTTGTTGTTAGTCATTTTCTTAATTGGCAAAACAGTACTCAAGCAACATGTGTGAAATAAAAAACAAGACAAGATGGGATCAGAATAGATATATTTCAGTCAAGTAAAAATAATCATTTTTCATTTATTTCTTCAAACTATTATTACAAGGTCACAAGAATAAATTCCAATTTTAATTAATAGAAATACACTTGAGTTATATATCTCTTGTGCAATATGGAATCGTAGGTCATCCAATGTGAATGAAATCAATCTACTTCGATTCCATGCACGTCCCATATGTTGTCCAACTCCATTTAGAAGAAGAAAGAACCCGCCACAGCCGCAGCAGCTAGAACACTGGCGGCACTGGTGGCTCCAACGGCTGTGGCGCCACCCTTGGGTGATTCAGCCGGGGATTCATTGGAGAAAGCTCCGGCAGGAACTGGCCCGCCAACTGGTGCTGCATCAGGGGATGAGCCGTCAGTGGTACCAATTACATTGTCATTTCCATCACTCAATGGAGCCACGGCCGGAGCAATTGAGTCATGGGGATCGACAGCAGCTGAGGCCAGCCCGACGACGGCGAAAAAGACGAGGAAAAGAACAACGATTTGGCGTGCCATTTTTTCAAGAAATTTGAAATATTTTTTTTTCTCTTATTTCTTTTTTTACTTTTTTTCCCCTTTTTCTAGAATGCAGCAATGCTATTGGATCACTGCAGTGCTTGGACATGGAAGGAGGTGGAGGGGTTGATATAAGCCTACAGGAACGGAGGAGAAACGGTGGAAATGGGTGGTGGTGGGGAGAGGATTCCGGGCCTCAAAGTAAGTGGAGTCCCAGGCTGGCCGTGAAATTTGTTCCACGCAAATGAATATCCTATATTTAGTTTGTAATTTGAACGGTTCCCCAAAAAAAAAAAAAATAAATAAATAAATTTTAATTTGAAAATGAGTTTAAAAAAAAAAAAACGAGGGTTCAAACAAAAAATGAATAAAAACGAATAGAAGAAAACAAGATACAAGTATGTTGGTGGTCATTCAAAATCAAGTAATGTTATTTGTCATCTAATAGGGGCTTGCCACATAATCCATTGGACACTATAAATTGTATCTCATAGAAGATATATACTTATCACTATGTTTATGGGTCATAAATAATAAACTAATTAGATAGATCATGCCTTTATAAATAAACCACCAAGAATAAGAACCATCATACGTTTCTACACTAGAAAAGGCTTCAAGTGCTTAAAGTTCATCGGAAGAGACCTTCCATCGTCGTGAACTACCTATCTCCTATTATCACATATCTTTCACATATTGTTTTATATTAATTGATTAGCATGTTATTATTGAATAATGTTATTTATCACCACTACTTATGATTACAATCCTATATGTCAATACAATGACAATTGATGATAGAAGTCAAATGTAATGTAGAGACATGTGATACATTTAAGTAGACTTGTTATCTTGTCACCTAAGAATGGTGACCAGCAGCAACGGTGATATTATCACTTATTATTATCATAGTGGTAGGAAAGGGGAGATTGCACATTTCAAAGTTTAACGAGTAAATAGTTATCTTGTGAAAATTCGATGAGCATTAGATTACATTTCAATCATTAAGTGGTTACGTTTTGATTAAAGGTTACTGAGTGTTTATTGAACTTACAAGTTAGTTCAGCAAGTTTGTCCATGCTTTGTGTTGTAAGACAGATGTATAATAATGCCATTAACCACGTGTGCAAACGAGTTTACCTAAGTGGTAAATGGCGGACAATGTTAAAAAAGTAAGTGAATACTAGAGTATATTTTAAAATTGAATAAATTTTTTATACCCTCAAAGTCCGATGATTGTTTTCTGAATTTACCAGGTGTAGGATTGATGGGGAATGGAATTCGGACCATTTAGTCATAGCTGAAGGTAAATTTCATCCATCCGACAAGCATATTGGACAGAAGCCATAAAATTCTTCGGAGCATTAAAGGCATCAAAATCTTCTTATAAGAGGAATCTTACCATTGACAAAAATTCATATTCATATAATTGTGCCTAACTTTTTTCATCTCCTACTTTACTTCTCCGTATGGATGGCAAAGAAAAGTGGAAAACTAGACCACATGGTTTACGGCAGATGTAATGGTCAGGAAGCTTAAAAAGAGAACATGTCATTTCCATGCTTTCCTTTCACAGAATTGCTTGCCAAAGCGCTGTTGTTTTTTCTTCTTTAGCTACACGGCCTTCTCCAATCTTGGATTGGATCTCTTTGCAGAAAGGGGCATGGCTTTTTTACGCTCCTTTTGCCGGTTGCTTAAACCACCAGTCTGCATAGCATTGAAATATTAAAACATAGAATAACTGCTTTGTACAAGTGAATCGGATGGCACTAGATAGAGTATTAAATGAACAAAAGACTTTGATATGGCAACTGTTCAAGACAGGAACAAAATTAAACTGCACCTGTTAGGCTCCTACCGTCCAACGACTGGCATTACATCTGAATTGGGAAAAGAATGAGGAAAAACCAATTTAAAAAAAAAAAAAATACCTTTTTTTGTTTTATAGCAGCACGAGCTTGATATTTTCCTCTATCCTCTCTACTGGCTCTTAACAAGAACAATTTTTGTTCCTTGGTTAACTTCTTCCGATTGTTAGCCTGAAGCACAAGCAATCAATTGCATCATGTGCATTCCATGGGGAACATGTGAGGTCATCTATAATAATAACACTGGCAAATAATGCATAAACCTTGCAAATAGTGAACAGATTTCAAAGTAACATGGTTGACATGACACAAGACTGGAGTTTGGAATTATCATAAGCACAGATGAAAAGGAAGAAACTTCAAATAAACTACACCATTTATTTACTTTTCCTCAAAAATTGGTTGAAATAAAATTTTGGTTTTACTACAGTACAAAAATGAGAAGGAAGAAACTTCAAATAGACTCACCTCAAGCGTGACAGCATCAACTCTCTTGGTGCTAAGTTGGTCTGAGCTTGGAATCCTAAATCCATGTTGGGCCAGAGCATTTCTGGCCTCCTTTTTAGTCTAACAATAAAAGAAAATGAGAAAATTAGAACAACAATATTTTCAACTCGGCTGAGCCTCAATACTTAACATAAGATGAAACATGGAAATATCCGCGATCAGATTTAACTACCAACACAAGATTGACTAGCAATAAGAAGCAACATACCTTAAGCTTTTTTATTCGTATGAAGTCATCATTTAAAGGAATTCCATCATTCTTGTCCTTGGTAGCACTACCATTTTCTCCAACTAATCTCTTTAAAGCTCGAAGACGTTTACTAGCAGCATTAAGTTGTCCATCAAAATCAGAAAGCTTCCTCTTGGGTGCTTTAGATTCCTTGTCCTTTGTACTCTTGTCACCAGTTTCAAGTGAAGTGATAGAATCCTCCTGTAGCTCCTTCTCCTCATCATCCTTCCCACTCTCCTGTTCACCACTAATGTCATCCCCATGATCAGCAGCTTCATAATCATCGTCGCTATAGGACACTTCATCCTTCTCTTGTACATCATCTTTGACACAGTAATCATCAGTTACAAATTCATCATCGCTTGGTCCACCAGATTCATACTGAGGATCACCTCCTTCAATAGGGCACTCGTCATCATCGTCGGATATGCCACTGTACACTTCCTCATCAGTGTCAAAATCACTGCCATCATTATGTTGATCCAACAACTCAATGCCAGGGACATTGCTAGCAACCTGCACCTCACCAAATGCTTTAGGTCTGGCCTTCGGGTTAGTTGGCCTCCCTCTATCCTTCTTGATCAATAATGAAGGGCAAACCTGCAAAACATCAATTTTAGTTTTCTGGAACAAAACCCCGTCCTCTAAATTTTCTGGCTACCAATAACACTATTGCCTCATTCACCTCTCTGAATAAAGTAATAAGTGAACGTGCCGCAGAAGAGACTGCTTTCTCATTCGATTTCTTGTACAAAACGAGATCTTGCAGCAAATCTTCAGTCATCAACTGGAAAAAGGAAAAGGAGAAAAGAAGAAATACTAGGTGTGAGATTCAGCCAGCCAAGAAAAAATGAACATGTGAATTGCTTCAAGAAAATGGGGATACCAAAGGCATGCGCAAACATATTTCCCGCACTACATTGAGTCCAACTGAAATTGCCTGGGAAAGACGACGGGCAAAACATGGATCAGTTCATATGGGAACAGGGATAACTTATCATCTCAAGAAAAACCAAGTAATACTTCTGGGCGTGACCAATCATGCAGAAATTCATTGACTATTTGCTTAAATAATGGTTCTACTGCATCAGGTGGCACCTAGTATAACACACACATTATTAAGCTTGAGCAACACTTTCCATATTTACAGCAAATGAGGCAGTCAGCACTTCCTGAAATAATATTCAAACAAAACTGGAAGTAACATGTCATGACAAGCCTGCACAGCTGCTGCAAGTAAATTAGTGACCTCACGTTGATGAGCCTGCCAAAGAAACATAACCAAACTTCAGCTGATAATCAAAATCCACTGCCTCCACGGCACATCGAATAATAGATTACATATCTGAATGTATTTCTGAAGGTAAGGATAGAAGTTTAACAAAATCAAGCGGTGAAGTCCAACAGTTCTTGCAATAACTTTTAACATCATCATCTTAACCTGCAAGAAGAAATAAACAAGCAACCAAAATTGTTTCCTATTCTAAAAGAAAGGACGAGATATCAAAGTGATGAAAAAACTAATACCAACCTTAAATGTATTATTGGTAGTTTTCAGGCGTGAGAACAGCTTTTCAGCAAAGCCCTATGGAAGAATATTGGTAAGATGTCTAGTTCCTTTTAAACAGAAGATGTGACAGCAAAGAGAATAATCAACCAACCTGTGCATCTTTCAAATGGTTTAATGGTGAAAAGTAATTTGAATAGTTACTTTTCTCAGAGGAGAGATGCTGCTGCTTCTTAATGCTACGAATGACGCGCTGCAATTTTGCTTTCTTTTTCCTTTTGCTTGATGTTGTGCCTTTATTCTTTGACTAGATATTCAACAATTTACAAAAAATCAGGAGTTATCTGAAAATATTTCTCACAGACGACACGATAACTTTTCCTTCTCTTCACTTTGGAATGCAAATGAAACAGCAAAGAAGTGTCAACTGGATTTTTCCTACAATCTGCTGACACCTAATGTTATGAGCAAGCAGATTACTTGCGAAAGAAAGCAGACATAGTTAATTTTTTATGCTATTGAATGGCTATGAATGTGATGATGGTAGTCAAGAGTTACTTCTCAAGCTTCGTACCGCTGTGGACTAAGGTTTGTAAGGAAGGTGTTGACAAGATGTCCAATTTCTCTGTGAACATGCGCTATGGAGCTGGAGCGGAGTCATGTAAACTGAAGACTGTTGCTTCAAGACATGGGCCAAAATGTAAGTCCTTCTATTGACATCACAAGTAGACTGGTCAGTTTTACTGCAAAAGTGGCTTAGTCAGTTACAGGAAAAATGACAGAAAGTGCCAGTTAATAATTCTACAAAATTCAGAATCAAGAGACCTCATTTCTGTTTTCTAGTTAGTAGTAGGGAGAAGTCTCTTTTACATAACAGAAATATTGAGAAGTTCACTGTGTGACACAGAGAAGAGAGTGCAATTCTAGGACTTGTTTGGTAAGAATAAAGCAGGGGCCATCTCTGGTGCACGTAAGAGGAAACTGCATTCAATTGCAGTGTTCGCTTTCTTCTTATTTATTGAACCTATTTCCCAGTTCTTGTGAATTGTATTGTTCCTCCCATAAATTACATACAGAAGGACATCAGAGCCAGATTACGGATTGATGAAGTTCGACATAGAAAAATTGAAAGCAAACAATGATTTTTGGCCTGTGGAGGCTCAAAATGAGAGGATTTTCTGTCGGCAAGGACTTGAGGACGTGGTATTCCAAGCACAATAACCAAAAAAGCAAATAAATTGTTGGTGGATGAAGGCTTGCTCAACTTTGACATTAAGCTTGCTGATCATTTCCTTGCTAGGTGTCTAAGAAGACAACTGCAACAGAAACTTGGCTGAACTAGGAAAACTTATTGTGTTTGATTTAGATTTTTGAGAATTGATTTTGAGACAAAGTGATTTTTTGGGAGAAAATGCGGTTGAAAAGTAAGGAAAAGTTATAAATCTACGTGCAAAATTATTTTAATATATACATGTGCAGTTGAAAATGGGTTTGAGGGAGAATGGCTTTTGGAGAATCTAAATCAAACAGATCCTTAGACATTTTCTTGCTAATGCTCAGCACCAAATGTGTTATACTCCCTCAATCCCACTAAGATAGACTTGTATTCCTTTTTCATCTGTCCCAAATTATAGGACACTTTCTTTATTGAAATGTAGTTGAAATCTTAATTTTCTTATATGCCCTTATTTAATGTACACCGTTATCAATGAAATGACACTATCAAGGTGACACAATCAGTAAATAAATGAAGGCGTATACCAGAAAAATAGTCTTAAATGTTACTTTCCCAACAACACTGATTGAACCTTTCTTAATCTTCGTGACATTCGAAGCAAGTCTATCTTAGTGGGAAGGATCGAGTATATTTTTTTAATGGACTCAAGTAAAATGCTTGATGATCATATTGATGAAGTCAATAAGATAAATTCTTGATCATGAGAACTTGGAAATTCAATTCAAAAAGAAAGATCAAGCATTGCATCTCTGAAGTTCACTTACAGAATCCTATGGAAGTATTATCAACATGATTCTGTGAGGTGGAAGCTCTCTAACCTTGAAGGATGTTCAGTCTGCCCTAAACTCAAGGAATTGAAGAAGAGGTAAGAAATGAGAGATGAAGCCAAATGGGGAAGTCTTGATGGCATGTGGCAGGATCAAAAGACTAGAACCAAAAGGAAATGGTCAAGAGGAAGTATTGAAAGGGTGTTTAATTGTTATTATTGTGCCAAAATTATGAGAAAATTTTAGTTTCTATCAACCCCTTGATTTGACAATTACAACCACACACTTCAAACCTCTTTGAATCTCCACCACTCAATCTACCTCTCTCTTCATTATAATTTCTCCATAATTTCATATCAATATGAGAATCAAACACCCTTTTAATTTGCCACTACGAGGGAAATTTCAAAAAAGAGATTGTCCACATAACAAGAAAGATAAAGGTCATGAAAAACAGAAATAAGTTGCCAATATAGATGGGGGACGGAAATGAAAGCACACAGATTAAATGGATTCTAGACCCAGTGATCATATCATATGACCCCAAATTGCTCTTACTTCGTTAGTTATAAAACTTAATGATGGAGGACAGGTCTTCTTTTGAGAAAATCATGCTCGCGAGTTTGTTGGTACCATGGTTTCAATAACTACTGCATACGCCTATGTATTTCTGGCTAGATATATCCCCAAAATGAATCAAAATTTAGGTTCACTCAGGATATCTGATGTGGAAGGTTAAACATTCAAGGGTCAAGAAGGTGTTTCTTAAGTGTTGAGAGGGTCAGTGACACACACATATGGGTGAGGTATAAACCAACTTTACATTCTCCATGCAAGATAACTGTTGGAAGTGTATCTATTGTTGTTAATGAATCTGAACAGATAACAGTGTTGTAGCACTATTGACTGGGACATGAAAGTGGATGAGGATTACAAGTACTCTGGGGCTGTCAGGTGATTCTAAGTTAGGAAAGATGGTCTTCTTAGAGCAAAGCACTGTGTCTATATAAAGTTACATAGGGTGAAGTTTGTTGAAGAGCATCAGACCAAGATAACATAGGAATTACACTTAATCTGACCTACCAAGACCATCAAGAGCAAGTTCAAACCGTGAAGCAAGATATCTTCTCTTCAGCATTGATCATTTTTGCCAAACAGGCCAACAGGGTTAATTTTTTTGAAGTGGGTAATGGAAAATTTTCAACAGGGGGTTCTACTGATGGCAAGTTGGCGTCCCGCACCTTAAAGCAGGAAGAAGCTGAAGCCACAGAGAACGAACAATGAAGTGAGTTATGTTCTCTCCGTTCTCTAGGAGTTCAAAGTTTACCGCATAAGGAAAAGTACAAAGGCATCTCAAAGTGATTCATACTACTCAGAAGAACAGATTAGCAGAAGATCAATAGAACTATTCATGAAAGAATTCGATGCATCTCTATTTCTGATCTTCCTAAGACGTTCTGGCCAGAAGCTATTTCAATGGCTTGCTACTCAATTAACAGGTGATCACTGTCCGCAATTGGATTTAAGAAACGATATGACAAATGATCCAGTAAGCTACCAAAACTTGATCATTTAAAGGAAGTTTGCTGTGTAGCTTATGTGGGTGTCAAACAAGATAAACTGAAACGAGGACAAGAAATGTATATCCTTTGGGTTATCTCAAGGGTGAAGTGGATATAAAATATGGAGCTTACAAGACAAAAATTGATTGTTTGCCGTGATGTCATGTTCAAGTTTTAACGGGAAACCAAAGGTCTCCCAAGTCACAACTTGAACAGCTAAAATGGCTGGCAAGCTTATCCATTCTAAAAAGCTCCAACCTCCAAGTAAAAGAAAATTAAAAAATATAGGTAAAAGGTCTTTGATAACAAAAAATGCGATGCTGAAATTAAAACAAAATTTTCCAAAACCAAGGCCAGTTTTTTGGAGAGATGTTAGTTGAATTGAAAGGCATATAATGAGTGACCAAACCTTGTAAATAGCCTCTTTACTGACTACCATTTGAGTCTGATGTGTTTCTTGGTCATCTTCACTGGCCGAATCATCTGTCTCATCATCGTTTTCCATCATCTCAAAATCAAGAAGAAATGACAAAGCAGCTATCATGACCCTAAAGATTTCAAAAACATATATAGCTTTTTAAGTGTGAACAAGCAATATAAAAACAAAAAAGATATTACGGAAAATATGCAGTTTGGTGCTCACTTGGAGGACGCATGAAAACATGCCATGCATATGGCATTTGCTGTCCTATCATCAAACCAGACCTTCCTCCGGTGAAATTCCCAAAGGGTAATGAGAGCTCTCATTCCTATTGCCTCATCTTCTGTCTATCACAAAACGAGAACTCGCACATCATTTTTAAACCATTAGAAATCAACTAAGCTGAAAGAAGCAAGCTTACGTAGTAAATTCGTATACATGTAGCATGCCAAATAAAAGATTTTGAAGTTCCCGATTCTTGGGATCATTCTTATGCTTCTGATTTATACGCCGAATATGATGTATTACATGTGAAAAATGCTAGCTTTCTCCACACTTTATCCCCCAAAGTCTGAAGCTCCATGAACAACTCAAGAATCTTTACAATATCAACAATCTAACAGAACACAAAGCAATGTCGGATGTGATTTAGCATGCCCAAGGACATAAATACTTGAGAGTCATGTCCCTAATTTACATAAAAATGATCAGTATATTACTAGTATAAAGCATTTTTGGGTGATACAAGGTTTTAGGGAAGAAGACAATGGTGAAGACGGAATCACCGACACAAGACAAAATTGTGTTCTTTTTTGGTGCCTATAGGGAGAAAATCTCCTTGTAGTCCGTGATAAGACTTCTATTTATGTATTGTTGTGCATCATTTTACCAAAATTTTAATTAACCAACCATAATCACTTGCAAACTATACCACCCTGCAGCACTCTTCTAGCATGTTTGCTTAAAGAAGCCTTTTTAGGCTTTTCCACGTAGCATGCATTTGTAAATAGGCACCTAAAAATATGTCTTATCGCCAGGCAAGTTGTTTGTCATAAAAATCTCTGGAACTTACATTTTATGACGTGATTATTTTCTATTAAAGCCGTGACACGCAAAAAATCGCAGTACACGTAACCGAACATTACCCAGAAAACTACCAAATTCGTCAGAAAAGAAATAAAAAAATTCTATAAAATAAGCACCTTGCGGTTACTTAAAAGAATTAGCGCTTGAGTAACATGCACCCTAAGTCCCGACAGCAGCGACCGGGCGGATGACTTAAGAAACTATACCAGCTCGTTTGGGAAACTAGCTAATTGTTTCTAATAAAATGGAGTGACATGTGCCAAGAATATGACCCTGTCACCCAAATCCTTGGATATGGTAGGGTCGGCAGCAACTCCACTCTATGAGGTGAAATTTAAAGCAGCTTGCTGCTCAAAAAGCTCGAGAGACGACTTGAATTGTTTGTAAACTAAAGCGAGCTCCGACGTATAGCCATATGGATCGGTCTTCATCTTGGACTGCAGCGCCGGAAGGCTGAGCTTCTCTGATGCCCGACCGGAAGCCCTAATTGGGTCATATACTGTGGCCCGAGAAGAAGCCAAATCTATCTCCATGGTGGAGAACTCAAATTTAGCGGCGCTGATTGTTTCAGTAGGCCAGAATATCACCTCCAGTTTACAATAGGAGCGCAGCCAGCATGTCAGAGCCGGACTGAAATATCAAAAAACCATTTATATAAATACTAATTTTTCAAAAGAGTACACAAAGTTAGGTACATTACAATTTACAAAAAATGTTTAACTAATCAAAAGCCCATATTAGGCTAAAAAGTAAGTTGAACCAGACAGCTTTTTTTATTTTAACAAATTCATCTATAGGAGAATCTATATCCATTTTGTTAACGAGCTCCCATTCGACAAAAATGATCAAACTATCTTCGAGAATCTAATCATCCATCTTGCTAGGAGGCTATTGTCGCCATAATATAATATATAAAATCAAGGTATTCAATAGAATCAATTAGAAAATTATCCTTTCAAATCTAAACCACTTAAATCTTTCAATAATCCAACAATAAAGAGCTACAAAAACTAACTAGTGAGCAATCAACAATCAAAGCACTAAGTACCACAAAATTCAAGCACTCATCAGCATCATTTGCAGTTAATTAAAGTAGAGTAAATAGGAGAAGTGGCTAGTGGAGAAATTCACCATTCACTAATAAGCAGGAACTAAATCAATAGCATAAGAACCAAATTCTCAAAAATAAGTGGGCTAGTGGCTAACATTCAATTTTACTCCAATTATTCAACTGCATAGTATAAGAGGGAGCAATAATCATAACATACTTATTCTGATTATTAATGGCAGAGCAAAAAAATTAAAAATTTAACTTCCAACCTCCAACGTTCAAGAAAATAATTCGCAAGGTTGCAAATTTCAACAATAGTCACAACACAGTTTATACAAGCTTACTGTTCAGTCTTCAGTGTTTTCTTTCCCAATTAGAACCCAGTAATGAAGTTAGAAGAAAATGGCAAAGCTATCAAAATTGCTAAGATCTCGTTCCTCATTTTTATCAAGTTCAACTTTTTGGAATCTCTTTATTGATTGCAATAATAACCAAGCATGCTATTCTGATGTAGAATCTTTCATCTTCCATTTGATAGACATTACTTTCAAAAGAACAGTTCCAGTATAATCTCCGCCAAAAAACTAATCAGCCTTTATCATGCCAAAAACAATACTGACATTGCTCAATTAATTGACAATATAATGTTAATTAAGCATTCATTCAGAATTTCATATGTTTATAAACATAATTAGCTTCCTGCCACTTCAAAAAACAGAGCAGACCTCCGTCTTCGTCCAAGTATTAAACGAACAGCCCAAAAAAAAAAAAAATTAGGTTGAAAGCACCATTCAATTTCTTAACCTATTACAACTTAGAAATTAGAATTTCGAAATTACCTTCAAAGTTCAAACTTTAATTCTTCAAAGAATCTCGAATGGTGGAGCAGTGGAGCTCGAAGGATTCGAAGAACAGGACTGGAAGCCACCGCAGCATCGCCGGAGCTGGCAACCGGCGAAGAAACTTGCCGCTGCCGTGCGGCGTCGCGACAAGAAGGTAAGCAGAACTCAGAAGGGACGGAAATTCAGAACTGGGATGGTTCGAGAATGTGGAGGGAGATAGGGATTTGGATCAGAGAACTTGGGATTTTTTTTTTTTTAAGTTGGGCTGGTTTCTCCTGTCCAATTTCCTTAACCCTAGCCCACTTTGTTTTACCCTTAGCCCAAAGACAATTTTTCCTGTGGTAATTAGTTGAAACCACCATTTGACCTTTATAATTTGATAAATACTTATTTTAATTATTAATTAGAAAACTACAAAGATTCGGCCATTCTTTTTAGAAGAATATGTCCAAGGTTTTTAATTAAAAAAATATCTTTTATTAATTATTTATGATTTTTTTATTAATTATTTGCTTTCTCTCTCCATAATTAGAATTCCAAATTCGTATGGTCTTCCAAGTTTCTAGTCTTCTCGGCGCTGCTTTCTCTTTCCAGAATTAGAATCCCAATTCCGTAGGTCTCACCAATTTCTACTCATCTCCGCGTGTAGTCGTCGTCTTGGTCAGCGGTATTGCTGTTCTGGGTCTGCTTCTTCTCTCTAGTAACCGCATTGTATTGGTAAGGTGGGAAAAGTTTCGTGATGGTCTCATTCCCTTCGCAGGATCGGGTATAATTGCAGCGGCGAAGATCGTCAAATTTGTGCGCCGATTCTTTGTGGGTGTTACCGTAGAGGTCGTCTATTTCTCCAGAACATTATGTATTTCTCCGTTTCTTTTAGATTCCGGCGACTGTATAGGCTGTTATTTTTTTTTCTTATTCGTGTTTGTTGCGAAATTAGTCTTTCCAAAATACCATTTTTTGCCTAACTGCATCCATTTTCTCGTGATGATGATGATACTTTGAGGTTGTAAATGTCTGAAATAATAATGTGGTACATTTCAATTTGGTGAATTTTTACCAGCATGGAGATTTGCAAAGAATCCCTAATTGCATCCATTTTCTCATAATCATGATGATGATGGTCCGTCTAATATTTTAAAATTATAATGGGTTGCATTCCAATTTTATGATGCTTACTCTGTTAAATCTTGATAGTAGCTTTTTATGTTTTCTCTATCCTAATTATTTTGTTTATGTTCCGTTACTTAATTAGTTGGTGCATGTTGAGTGAACGGGTGTATCTATGTGTTTTTTATACATAGATGGTGGTAACACTTTCAATCTTTAGATGGGGAATCTGTTTGTTTTTGTACGTGTATGGTGATTACCATTTTGAGAAGGATATTTTCTTATTTGGTTCCTTTTTTTTTCAATAGATATTTTTCTTGCTTGAATCTACTATGGTTTTCACTCGTACTTTGCCTTCAAAATGTTCAATTACCATATAGGCCCAATCTAAGCATAGTTTGAAACAACGTTCTACTGTGTCAAAGGGAGGGAAATTAACATATACAATTTTAATGTAAGTACCTTAAAGCACCATCCGCTTGTGGTAAAAATAGTGCCTTAACTTATACAAACATAGATGATAGTTTATGTAATTTATCTCATTTAGATTTTCTGACATATTTTTTAGAACTTGCACTATTGAATAAATTAGTGATTTGTAATAAATTATATAGATTACGTGATTTGTAGTACATTACATATATCGTAGTCTATGTGATTTATACGTGATTTATAATAAATTACATAGATTTGTAATAAATTTATTTGAATAGTTCTTAAATTATTTGTACAAAAATTACATGATTTGTAATAAATTACATAGATGGTAGTCCATATGATAGGCAGCTACCTAAATGGAAAAATACAACTTCATAAAATAACATACTACAAATGATGACACAATGTAAGGTGTAATAAAAAATACAAAGTAGTGTAACATGTTACATGACTCGAAAAATAATTAAGCAACGTATGACCTCGCCAAGTATATGCATCTAGGCATATTATATTCTAATTATTTTCTCTATTCTAATTATTTTGTTTATGTAACTTGTCTAATGACAAGTTAGTAAAATACAAAGTAATGTACCATATTACACGACTCGAAAAATGACTAAGCAACGTATGAACAAACCAAGTAGATGCGTACTCATCCAGAGAATGAGAACACAAGTGTAAACTAATTCAAGAGAATAACAAATCATCCACAACTTCGAGAACACAGTGTAGTAGTAGATTACATGATCCGATTTTGATGGCAGGAAATTAACATATACAACTATAGATGGTAGTCTATGTAATTTATCTCGTTCCGACATATTTTTAGAACTTGACTATTGAATAAATTAGTGATTTGTAATAAATTACATAGATTACGTGATTTGCAGTACATGACATAGATGGTAGTCTCTCTAATTTATATGTGATTTGTAATAAATTACATAGATTTGTAATAAATTTATTTGAATAGTTCTTAAATTATTTATACAAAGAGTACATGATTTGTCATAGAAGTAGTCCCTATGATAGGCGGTCACCTAAATGGAAAATTACAATTTCATAAAATAACATAATACAAATGATGACACAATGTAATGTGTAATAAAATACAAAGTAATGTAACATGTTACATGACTCGAAAAATGATTAAGCAAAATATGACCTGGCTAAGTATATGCGTCCAGACATATTACATTCTAATTACTTTCTCTATTCTAATTATTTTGTTTATGCAACTTGTCTAATGACAAGTTAGTAAAATACAAAATAATGTAACATATTACATGACTCAAAAAATGACTAAGTAACGTATGAACAAACCAAGTATATGCATACTCATCCGGAGAATGAGAATACAAGTGTAAACTAATTCAAGAGAATAACAAATTATCCATCACTTCGAGAACACAGTGTTGTAGTAAATTACATGAGTTGAATAAGGGAAGAAGACTAATTATATGTGTGGTAATTCGAAGAAGAGAATACAAGAGATAACTAATTCAAGAGGATAACAACTCATCCATCGAGTACGATTGCATAGGTATGTGTTTGAAATCAAATTATAACAAATTTCACTTATTGTGTTCAGCGTGGCTGACCATGCATAACCTCTTAAAAGAATCTTCCCTCGATTGTTTCGTATGTAATTTGTAGATATTTTTTCTTCTCTCTATTGTCTTCTTCCATTTGAAGTCGACGGGTATTGTTAGATCAGAGAGAAACGGATTTAATTGATGATAATTATGAATGAAAGAGAATTAAAAAGTTTTAAATAGGTTGGAGTCTTATTTTAAGAATATCATTTAATTATTTTGATTTTTTTAATTGTTTCTAGATTTTTTATTATTTTCAAAATTTATTATCTTCAAAATTAGAGATGAAGTATTTTTGTAATTTTTTCAATAACAACTACAAAGACCAAAATGGTTTCAATTGATAGTATTTTTCCAATTTCTTACAAATGTAACTAGTTGCATCAAAAATTCCTTTTTTTTAAAAGTTTTTTTTTTGGATCAGGCCTCAATTTGGGCTGTGCCTGGACCTAGGGTGACACCTCCTGGGTCTGCCCTGGTTTACTATATAGGTTTTCCCTGGCCACAACACTGGAAGATAAAAAAAAGGTTATCGGTGGCAAGTGGGTTTACGAGATTTAGATCATTAGTTGGTGGATTTGAACTCAATCAGCCCAAATTATATGATGGGCCGTCGAGGTGAGCCCATTCAATTGCAGCATCCAACTTCAAGCTAAAATTAAATTAAAAAAATTAATTTTATACTCTAATGGAATCCAACCATAGGAAGAGATAATTTGTGAAATTTAAATTCTTTCAAATGTAGAGCATCAATGTGTGGTTTATTTCTACTTTCAAGGAAGAAAGCTTTTTTTCATAGTCGGTAATTGAAAAAGAAATAGCAACCTAACAAACTTATGAAGTTTTTAGGTCCTATAAGATTGCCTACCCTTGCATGTGGGATCAAGTTTAGCATATGATCTTACTAATAGATTTGTCCATACTTCTACATTTTTGTACTTTTCTATACGGTCGAACCAGAAATATTAATATTTAGTATTAGTTAACGACTCGTTTGTTTTTACTTTTTACTTTTTTTTTTGGTGGACGGGGGTTAGTAGTAGTTTGCTAGAATGCATACGTCTAAATCAAATCAATTTTATGAATTAATGAAAAAAATTGAAAACTAATGTGATCATTATTAAAGGTTGGGGACCAACTTGTAATCATATTTGGGAACTATAAAGCAATATATCATTATAATGGGAAAACTTCAACATGAGTCTGTTTCCATAGCTAACATTTGGTTAAGCCTAGTTATTATCAACATCTTGAGAGCAGCAAAGCATGAGACTTCATTATTGCCCAGAACTACTGTAATTTCAGTTGCGAGACAGGAGTTTTATTCCAGGTCTTTTTCGAATGCTGTTCATGTCTCTTTCTGTCTCTTTGTAACTTCCTATAATTGGGACTATAGAGCTTTAATTTTTTTAAAATTTTATTGTTGGTTCATGATTTTAGGAAGTGTACCGTATATAGATTTTTAATTTCTTTTTTCTTGTTATTAATTCTTTCATTCGGTGATTCGATTATATGCTCGGAATGGGTTAGCAGAGTTTTATATACGCTACAAACGTGGTCATTGAAGCATAGAAATGATGAAATTGTTAAAGTATTTCTAATAACTAGCATTCTAGAAAGCATCTGGCGTGAAAAAGAGTCATAACCAAGCCTTGAGCATAAGCAACTTGGCAAGGTAATGCACCATGAAGCATATTCAAAAGGCCCAAAGCAAAGAGTACTGCTTCAAGTCTAGGTTTGCATCTGAACACTGCAAATAGTTGTTGTTTTTACTTCAGAACCCTAGAAAAATCATTAGTACCAAGCAGAGTTCTGTGTTTAGAGACCCAAATCAACAAATGATACTCCCTCCGTCCCACAAAGATAGGCTTACCCCTATTTTCTCACACATTAAGAAAAGTGTAATTATGTTATTGGAAATGTGATCTTTATGTGCATTTTCGTAATATACCCTTTGTTTTACTAAGTAGTATCTCAATTCAATTATTCTATTTCATTAATAACAATGTACATTAAATAAGGGCACATATGAAAACTAAGATTTCAACTACATTCTAAAAGGAAAGTGGCCTACTTTTATGGGATGGACGAAAAAAGAATACATGTCTATTTTTGTTAGATGGAGTAATAAATTACAAACATATATGGTATTAGAGGGTGTCTGGTTTTAATTTTTTTGGGAAATGTTTTTGTGAAAAAGTAAATTTTTGGGGAGTATGTGTGGTTGAGAAGTAAGGAGATCGGAATAATCCACATGCGAGATTACTTTAATGAATAAACACGTCATTGGAAATGAGTTTGAGGAGAATTGATTTTGGAAAATCAAAACCATACAAGGCCATCTCTAACAGATTCCCTAAATATAAAATGCTCTATATTTTGGAGAGTTAATCCTTAAAAATAAGCTCCAACGAACTCTTTAAATTTACTTTTAAAAATAGAAAATTGAGTTTGGAGAGCCAAATCCGTTCTCTATAATTTAATAGGTACAATTTCCAATGTCTTTTCTTGGTTTAACAAAATTATATTTTATTTTATTTTTCATTAATATATGAAATTATAAATATTGATTTAAAATGAAGAATATAATAAACGTTTATTGAAAAAAGTAAAATAAAGAGATTCTTGGGGAAAGTTGAAATTTTTACTCTTTGTTTCGCAAAAGATAAAATAGATAGTCTCTTGGAGATACTCTTAATACTTGAAGGAGGCAACAAATGAGTGTTGCTACTTCAAAGATAGAAAGAATTCGGCAATCTTGTCTTGTCCCATAGACTGCTGATGCCTCTTTTCTTATTTTCAGATGGATAGGCGGGTAATGGTAGTCGGAGAGAAGAGGAAGAGGGAAAAATCCATGCTTTGGCTGATATAATGGAGCTTAACGGAAAAGCATAGTTGTGTATACCTGTCTTTCCTCTATCCTCTGGTTATGTTAGGTTGTATGTTATGAAACTATTTTGAGTAATGATTTGAAAAATAGAAACACCATGCTGTATGCGGCTAGCCTACTACCATACATTCAATATTACATATTTGCATAAATACATGTATTCATCGATATAATACCAAAGCAAATATCCATAGTCCTTTTTTTGCAGGGTGTATCAAACTGTAATCTGACTAATATTGAGTACATATCCAAATTACTGGATAGAAAGTGGGTACTGAGAAGTCCTGAAGCAAACATTCATCAAATAATGATTTTTGACTGAACGGGAGGTGGATTATATTGGAACTTGTACAGTAATATGCAACCATATTTGGGTGAAGACATGGTAGACAGGAACCAACATATTCCATCATTTTATATTGTGAGGGATGATTTGATACATCCATTGGTGAATGGTAACAAGGCGAGGAAACTAGATGACATGCTTTCCCTCCTTCAAGATAATTCAATAACTGATGTGGTAGGATAGCATTCTCTTTTAGCTAGTAGCTTTATCTATCAAACTATAACTGTTTTTATTAAAAATTGAATGGATAAAGCATTCATTTGTATATTTGAAACCAACTACCTTGCCCTATGCAATCATTTTGTAAGAGATGATATACATATGTTACCAACATTATACATTTCTCCTATACATAATGTTCCATGTGAACATTGTCACCAGTTAGCAAGTGTTATTGGAAACAATGATTCCCATTGCCTAATCATTTCTCATCTACTGTTGTATGTCACTTCTTTGTTTGAGTTGAAAGTACTATGTCAACAATACACGCGACGTGTGTGAAGTAAGCTCAGAACAATGTCGTAGTGTCATTTTAATTGGAAACCGCCAGAAAGTTTAGAATCTTCAAAGATAAGAATCAAGTAATATCTTATTCACACATGTTTAGGGTTGCCAAAGTGCTCATGATGCTGCTCTAGGTATTTCAAATCATGGTTAAAAATAATTTTCCTAAGTTTTTTTTGGTCCCATCTTGAGACTGTCCTTATATTCATTATATATGCAAGCTGATGGTGCATTTCTAACCAGTTGTTTCCTTATATGCAGCTGCTTTTTGTGCTGAGAAAGGTTTAAAGTCCCACTTGCTAATGCAAGGAGAAGAGCCAAAGTCTCTAACCAGCTGCAATTTGATCTCATCATTATATGGAAATGTCATTTATGTTCCTAAATCTCAATGTGCCACGAGAGATGTAATGCTCACCAGACATGCTGAGTCTCTTGCGGGAAGTTGTGGATCTATTGGGTGGCTCAGTGATTATCAGGAGGCTTTGTTTGCAAATCATGCATTGAAATAGTTGCAGGGAGATATGGTTAAATTTCCCAATAAAAAGATGGTTATAATCAATGAAGGTACTGGAGATGTTGTTGCCTTACTAGGTGATTAGCCATTTATTGCTTTTCATCTTGCAGCTATTCTCTTCTTTTCAATAAGTATTTATATCAAATTTACATGCATATACATATGCTCATAGCTCATGTCTTCAAGGTATTGGAGATATCCAGATCTAGTTTTATAAGACTTTCTGAAAGGTACATACATTTCTTATTGTGTGAATTGGTGTCTACATGCTTATGAGATAGAAATAAACATGTATATGGAGACACAGATGATGCACTTGTACAAGATGATAATTTTTGGATGCCTGATATCCAAAAGGGTGATGGCTTAGTAGTTTGTTTTCTTTAGATTCATGCACAGTATCTGCATTCTAGACTGGTTTACTATTATCTGAACCTCTCTGGGAAAACATGATGACGCTTCAAAAGAGCTTCAAAGATAATCATGCATTGGTTGGAAATTATTTGACATGTTTTCATTTAGGTGTGATGCGTCTGGTCCAATATCTATCCCAAAACCATCTATTTGGACAAAAAAACAGGCAATCAAAATTGTTGTAGATGCTAGTACTGGGACAACCGCTGTTGGTCTAGGCCTTGGAGCTTTATATTTAGGGTAAGGTTGACATTTATCTCAGGGTCTAATTGTTTATCTCAATCAAATCAGTATAATGCAAGCTTATTTCTCAATTTGAACCACCTGAACTACAAATATGAAACATGCCAATGGATCTTAACAATTGTTGTTATTTGTTTTATGCTAGCCTACCATGGACGATAACTGCAATTATATTAGTTGACAAAATTGATGGATACAAACAAGCATAAGAGAGATTGATTTCCGAATTTGCTTGAAGTTGTAACTCTTCCATTCGTAGCTCCTTCTCGAGCAATATGCAAGATGGAGTCGTGCATTAGGTAGAACACAGTCTCCCTAGAAAGTATTGTGAAGTTGATGGTTTTCTATTAGTTTTCAATAATTGCCCGATATCCTAGTTTTTCACATTTATCCACTTCACTTTATTTCTTCTTTAGTTCTTTAAAATTTCCCTTGTTGGTAGACACAAGTATAACGCAACCTCAGTCTCTCCAAATGCTGCAACTGTCTCAATCTGATCTTGGGAACTTTATGCTAAAATTTTTGTCAAATTATTTTTTCTTCCCCTTAAAAAATTTTCTCCATTTTATATTTTTTCTGAATTTGCAAATAAGTTCTTGAATTTGTCTCACAGATAACTGATGGCTTTGCAAATTTAGGCATAGTTAGTACCAAAATAGTATAATTGTTTCACTGACTTGTTACCATTCTAAATAACAAAGGACTAGTGTTGTGTTCTTCAGATTTGGCAATATATTAAAAGGGGAAGTTGAAGAATGCCAAAAAATTGCCCAGAAAACTGGCATCCTAGTGGATAATGTTTGGTTGGCCCAACGGTATAGATCTTATTTCCAAATGCTCGAAGGTGGATTATCAAGCCCCTAGAAATTACCAAGAATTGAATTCTAAATATTTTATTTATGCTCAGGAAAACTTTTGACTAAAATACAGTGTAGGATTATACTCTTGTATGATTCTGTCCAGAAAAACTTTTTCCTAGAGAAAATTGTATTCGATTCCTTTTTCATTTCTCTGGTGGCAAATTTATAATAAATCATTTCCTTTTATTTGTCAGCAGCTACAAGATATATTATCATTGCATAGCTGGTGGCATGATTTCTGATATGGAAAGAATATAACAGAAAATCAATCAAACCGTGTTGAGCATTAAAAATGAGTTCCAAAAGTAGCTTTCACGTATGTAGTTTCAGAAGGCAATGGTAAGGTCATATATTATTCTAGTAACTGATTAGGCAGTCAAGGAGCTAGACAAATAAATCAAATTGATTTTTTATTTTTATTTTTTAAAGAAAATATGAATCAAATTGTTAGTTTGCTACAATTACTGAAAATTCATGTAAAATGAACTGAGTTTAAAAAAAAAAAAAACTTGTTTTAGGTCTTGAACTTTGGCTTTCCCAGAATCCTGCCAAGGTTGTTCCCAAGTGCTACTAAAAGACATTGAAACACCTTATTTTCCCAAGTAGGTAATGAGACAACGTATGTGGCTCTTCTACCTTTCATACAAGTTCTATAAGCTCTTATCTGAAGCCAGGTCTTTTTTTGTGAACTCTAAGCTCTTTACAATACCAAAAACCATAGCCAATAACAGAGAAAGTAGCAAAGTCCTCCCAACTTTCATGATTCCCTAAATTCAATTATTGTCAATTGAGGCACATAAAAGTGAAGGTAAAAGCTAGATGTTTGAAGCCTTCTGTGGTTAAGGATAACTACATAAGTTTGTTCTTATACAGAGTATGCTTCATTGCTGAAGATCTTCTTCCATCTTAGTGATTTCATACTTTATGTCTCCTACATAGGGGGAAAAAGAAAAGAAAGGTTGTTTCATACTGAGGATTAGTGTACTATTCGTATATATGAGACATCACTACATTCATGCCTATGAGGTCATGGTTGTTTTGGCTTTTCATCACAGAAGGTGACCATATGGCTCGACACTTTTTCTTTCAGGTATTTGAAAAGTACTCAAGAATCGTCCATAACATCTACTTAGAATGCAAAAATCATTTTGAAAACCAAAACCATATTAAGTATCTATCTGTTAGCCATTTCAACACCGTCTATCTGGTTGAATTTATCCAGTATATCTGTCTTGAGTTTCGACTCCATCCAAGTAAATTTGCCTACAAATTGAGGTTCACTCAATAGTCTTAGATAATTAAGCATATGAGTGTGCAAGAGGAACTTGAGTTAAGAATTTGGAATACTTATCCGTTGCAGTGAAACCATAGAATAGACTATTTGCCAGTGGCGAAGTATTGCAAATCTGCTTCTGCTTTTTGTCTTTTGATTCTTATTGCTCTCGAAAGTACAGAATAATGCTTTGTGTTTGCAAACTGATGTCTATAAAACCTAATGAATTTGGCAAAACCTGAAACAGTGCAACAGAGTTGCAACCGAGTCTAAAATAGCAATAATTTGCTCTGATTGCTACAACTGCGACATAACATGAAATAGAGTATTTTACTCCCCAAAAAGAAATAACAATTAAGTAAACATATACTTTACATTTCTTCAGCCAAGGACAAAGTTCTAATAGTATGATGGATGCCACTAGCATCTATATAATCTTTGTGAATTTATGTGATATATTTTTTATCAGACATGAAAACAAGACAAGATATATCAACAAAAGGTATTGAGATTTCAACAGTAACATAATCTATCTCTAATCAGCAAACAAGATAGAAATGGTAATACAAATGACCCAGTGAGGAATTAAACCGTAGAAAAGAAACCAGTTTCAGACCAACGAAAGAATGATTTATACAATTTATTCACCACCATAGCAGCTAACATAAACAAAATTTGGACTGATCTTGCAACCAAAACTCAAAAGCAACATATAAAGATATAAGAATTGTTGTACATCAATCACAAATATTCGTCGACCCAATAAAAAGTGAAGGTTTATGTAGATTCTGTCAAGCCTTGTGGTTAACTTCAAAGACAAGATGATCATACACGTGTAATCAGTGAACCAAAACATGCATAAGTTCTCTACCATGTGGAAAACATCAAACTTTAGCCAAAAAGCATAATTCAGATGAGCAAAAAAAATGGCATTATTCTTCATAAGTAAATAAACTGCAGAAAATAGCAATTGAAAATAATGAATGATGACACCCAAACTAACCAAGTGTGCGCATATCTCAAATACATTAGTAACAATTAACAGTCAATTCAATACCAAGCAATGCTGTATGAGGATCTTGTCTAGCATTAAGATTATGAAAATGACAAGATGGCCATCACAACTGTGATTAGAGTTAAATCCATTAGCAGCTCAGGCAAGAGAGTCCCTTTCTCTCTGCTGTCGATAGAGCTCTTCTCGCATTTTTCGTATCTTAGTTTCTTTCTCCATTCTCTCCTTCTACAGTTAGATTAGTGTCGAATAAAAAGCACCAGCATTAGCTTAGGACATTAATAACAAAATGCTCTCACCACAACAATTGTAGCACACTTGGGTAAAAAAAAAATCATTACGTAAGTAAAAAAAGGGTACTTTTTTAGCAATATGATAATTCCTAACCCGTAAATTTGTCTTGTACATAATAAACTTGGAAATAATTTAATTACATCCTGCTTATAAGTGTTATGGGAACACTTCCACATAAGTTAAAATACAAGTCCCAATTTTGTGGCTTCTGGATATGAAACACAAGAAGTAGAACCATCGATAAACTCCTTACGACTTTCAAATAATATTTCTTGCCAAAAGTTCAAAATTTGTAGTATAGAGCCTGCAGTTAAGCATTCTAGAATCTCTAATTCTTCATATAAAACGTCTATGAACACTAGACTAGAGACAACAATTAATAACCGAAACTAATATTTGAACAAACTTGAATACAACACAGATCCAAGATTTAATTCCTATTTGAGCCAACATTAACCCCTCAAGACAAGACAATCCAGAATCAAATTGAAAACCCATTTTAATCCAGGCTAAACCATTAATCAGTTCCACATACAAATATATAAGAAAAGTATATGTACACAAACAGCATTGGGTAGGCAATATCTTTTCGTCTTGTCGGAGGGCTATCCAAACATGGACTTTATCCATAGTCTGCCAGAAGATAAAGGCTCCAACTGACAGTGTGAAGATTGAACTCATTCTCGCCATCTTATTCACTCCCAGATATCAACCAGCTATCGAATTCTCTCTCTCTCTCTCTCTCTCTCTCTCTCTCTCTCTCTCTCTCTCTTTCTTGAAGAAAATCACTGCGTCTTGTGTTTTATTGTTTCTTCTTGTTAATTTTACCCCCTTTATGAGGCTAGGGCATGTTCGCCTAATTCGGAAAAAGTGAAAATTACTTTTTTTTTTTTTTAATTTTTAATTTAAAATTTCAAACACTTTACACTACTTGTTGATCAATAGAAGGAGTCTTTATTTAGCAATCAATTATACCAAATTTCGGTTAATCAAATTATATATATGACAAAATTGTAATCTTGAAATCATAGAAAATGTTCTACTGTTCGTTATGATATTTCCTGTATCATGTAAATGCATCTGACAATTATGCACTCACATAAGAAAAAAGTATCGTAATAACATGTCTACTGCCATAAACTTACTTCTATCTTTGAAGTAAACTTACTGCCATCAGCTTAGCTGAACACATTCCATTGGTAAAAAAAGGACATAGATTTGGTGTAATGATTTCAGATGAGAAAAAATTGCAAGGGAGGTCCCCAAATGCCACTTAAATTTCCCTAAAAGCTCTGAAACTGAGAACAAATCAATGCATTTAAAGTTAGGGTTTCACATTTTCAAACTGCGCAATACACCTACAGGATACAGATTCACAATTTCGATCTCTATTTTTACTGACTAATGGAAAGGTAATTGGAATGGAGTACCTGGCTGAATGCTCATATTCTCACATGGACTGTCGTCCTAATAAGGGTCCCAAATTAGCCTGGGACCATCTTTCTCACGCTCCCAAGGTAAATTTCCTTTTTGCAGTTTTTGCTTGATTATAGTATGATTAATGGAATTGTATTGGTAATTCATGTGGCTTTTGTGGAAATTCCAACTTTTCTGTGACAATCGGTGTTGCCGTGTTCATTCAGTGCTTAATAAAGAGTAATGGAAAGATCTCAGTTGAAAGCCTTAGGCGAATCCTCAATTCTCTTCAGAATTTCTTGTTTATAATGTTGATATAATTTCATGTGTTAAACTGGAAGTGCCTTTTTTCTGTGTCTTTTTAAGTTGTATATTATGTTAATGAAATTAAGTAGATAATTCATATGGCAGTTATAGAAATTTGAAATATTTTCTCTATTATATTTTTGGTTGAATGTTTTAGACAGAGTGATGGAGAAAAATATATGTTGAAAGGTGTTAGGTAAATCCACAAGTGTTTTTAAATTTGTCTATGACGGTTTAAATAATTTGATATGTAAGGATTGACGTTTAAGCTGATAAAGCAATGTTGTCAAATGGCTACACGCTTCAAGATGTCCCTCAGGATTCATCTTTTACTACAAGCCAAAAGTTAAAGCTTTTTTTAGAATCATACATTAAGTTTATTACGGTCAAGCTTCTGATTTTGTTTCTTTTCTTCAATGGAGATGTACAGAGCAAATAGACTATAAACAAGCCAGTGCCAGCATCATAACTTTTATGTGTTTGTCATGGTTGACTTCAAACGAAATGGAATTATGTAAAGAATGTCATTCACTTTTTGGCCTAGAGAAAAGCAGAAAGCTACTGTTTCACAGAAAACTTTGCCAACCCCATGTATATTGAGATAACATTTAACTTCTTGTTGTCCTAGTTGGTCAACGCAAAAGTATATTTTGTATTTTAGTCCAAAATTGGGGTGCTTGATTTTGGTTATCATAAGAATTGTCACATATCATAGTTCATAATTTCTATGTTTAGATTACATCACTGATTATAGAAACTTAAATCTTGTGATAATAAGGTGATCTCTCCAACCTCCCTCCCCACAACCAAAAAAAATGAAAGAAAAGAAAAGAAGAAGGAAAAAAAAGAAGATAAACCCCAAGGCACGCACACACGAAAACTACAAAGAACGGAAGAAAAAAGAAAATAATTATATTGAAACATCTGGGCCCCCGCACATTAGATTGTTGGAAATTGGTTTGCAAAGTCGGTGTTGACCACTTTGACAATTATTTAAGCAAAAATTATTAATTGGTTATTGGATTTTGAATTCCAATTTTATTCTACTTCGTTAATAGATAATCATGTTTTAATTAATTTTTTCTAAACTAATTTTGGGTTAATGAGAAATTAATTTTATAGGCGAACCGCTTAAACTCGTAAAAATGTTAGAATTAAATGTTGGAGTATTCTAGAATGTTCTAGAATATCTTTGGATGAATAGTCGTGTCTTATGAGTGAAGAATTGTGACTTTTAGACATGATTAATCCTTAAAAGGTGTGTCTTTTCTACAAGGCATTATTCCAACGGTTGTAATCTTTTTGAGGGACATGTCTTTTGAGGATGTGTCTTTCCAACTTCTATATATAAGGACCTCTAGAACTCGTTATATTCATTCCAAAACATTAGAAATATATCTTCTATTTTTTCTTCTTTCTAAAATCGTCTATTTCATTTAAAAAATAATTCTGAGCATTCGAAGAGTATTATCGGTCAAGGTTCGACTGTCAAAGTTGATATAAAGTGCAATATCGACTTTGGAAGAAACATTGTATCTTGAGAGATAGACGTTTGTAAATTCCGTGTGCACTTTTAGTTAACGGGGGCGAAATCTGTCTTGAGGAGATTTGCTACGGTATACCTAGCTTCATCTCTCATTTTCTGCATTCTGATTTTGGTTTTTTTCGATTTCATAAGTTATATTTTATTCACATATGCACGTGAAATCTAGGTATGTTATCTAAAAATATAATTTGCACATTATTCATGAATTTTCTCCAGCAATCTTAAGACATGATTTTATTTGTGCTTGTTATATTCCGTTGAAATATATTTGTATTACCATTGATCTATTGGCTTTGTCATAAATCTTGGAGATTAAGGAATCTTTAATATGAAATTCTGCCTTGACGTTCGTGGAAATTCTATTCACATTCTTGGAAGAATTTTATTAATTGATGATTGGTGCCATGAGCACTGTTAACGGATAAATCCCACATCGAATAAATATAAAAATATAAACCAACATATAAGTGCTTGGGCTACTCCTCTTAACAGGTTGACCTTTTAAGATGGAACCCTAAGTCCTAATATGGTATTAGAGCCCGTCAAGCTCAAACGAGTAATTCGATCCGATTAAGACTCAAATGAGCAAACGGATTTTAAGATTGGTCTGCTCTAATGAGCCACCATCTTGTAGGGGCATGTTAAGGAATAAATCCCACATTGAATAAATATAAAAATATAAACTAACATATAAGCGCTTGGACTATTCCTCTTAACAGGTTGACCTTTTAAGATGGAACCCCAAGTCTTAATAAGCACTTCATGTTAATAAACAATTGTAACAGATCTGTTGCATTTTGGATTTAATTCCGATGAAAACTCACTGTTAATATAATGCAAGCATTTATGTTTTGATTTTGGTATCTAAATATGAGCATGTCAACCGATTTAAAACACATGCATGGTTAAAAAATTCAATAGACTGATCTTCATGCATTCTATGTGACATCTTACGTAATTACTTTCATGTATGATTGCAAACTGTGAATCATTGCCTACGTAGCAGTGAATGGTTATATTAACAGATCCTATCATATTTTGTTTCCATTTATGCGCCTCCCTTTTGGTGTCTATTCATTTTAATTTTAAATTGGTTTAAGGATTTGTTTCAATTTGCCACCCACGATGAAAATGCAATGAGTTTTCTTTTGAATTTGCTATAATGCAGCATCATGGCTCGTTGGTAAAGGGATAGTGACTGGTGAACAAATTTCTAGAGTTGCCACGAAAGGGCAGCAAAATGTTGACACTGCAATTGGCAAAACAAATGGATGATCTAGCAAGTAAGGATGCTAGAGTTGCAAAAGAGAAATTAACTCAATAGTGACATGATTGTAGAATATTGAGTTTGTATTGTTGGGACTATAGTTGTATTTAACTTGAATTAAGGACTACCAGTGAATTGTAGGGATAGCCTTGCTTTTTTCAAATTTGGATATCAAGAACTTGAAGTTGAACGGATAGTAGTATATCAATGCTAAACCTTCTACTTGAAATTGTAGTGGTTGCGTTACTATTAATGAGAATTTAGTCTATGTTACATTGCACTATGATACCCAACGAGAAAATGGTACCATATTATGAATTCAACGCGTCGAGTGCAATGGTGAAATAGTGTTAAAAATTCTCTTTAGACGATCTCTAAATTTGAAGATGTATATTAGAGCTTTAGCTAAAGTTACTAAGAAGTAGATTACTTCAGAAATTTTGAAAAGCTTCTTATTTGAATACTCAATCAAGTGTATCCCATATTTGTGGGGAATACTGTTATAACTTTAATTAAGCGGAAATATAGACAATTTATACCTGTTACATAGACTGTGATATGTAATAGCTAGCTGCCTATGTAAAGTATATCTTGTCTTGAATTATGGTAAGTCTTGATAATACGTTGAAGATATAATACCGTTTGGCAGTCACTCTCAAATCGGACAATATCTATTGATTTTGTTAGATCGAAAGATAACTTAGCAGATCTATTTACTAAAGGGTTATCGAGAGAGAGAATAGACTGCGCATTGAGGAAAATGGGGTTAAAGCCTAAAACAAGATGAGTTAACTTGGCAGAAACCTAATCTGGCGACTGAAGATCTCATGGACTGGGTTCAATAGGAAAACTGGTTATGATTAACTCAAAGAGAAGCACTTTGGAGCTTTACACTTCTTCCCATTTCTATGATGCAAAAATGCTGCCTACAAAGAATGTTAAGGATAAGCTATGTTTTTAATGATGACTATATATTGTAATATGTACAAATAGGGTGTTGTAGGATACTATTTGTAGTACGTCACCCATGTAAGTGTGAACGTGGCTAGTTCGTTGAGAATTTTACATAGGCAAATTCTCTAAAGCACTCACAGAACCCAAGTATTTCAGGCTGAAATAAAGAACACAATAGAGAACCAAGACCGATATGAGAGTTAATATGTTTGGTCTATTGTCTAGGCTCACAAAAACGGCGGATAGTTCAAAACATTGCGTTCACTAATTAGCTAAGTGAGTCCGATAGATTCTTACTAAAGAAGGTTCAAAGCGACACCTACCTATCTTGATGCATTGTCTTTCAACTATAATCTTAAGTGTTGCATATTCTTTGCATTAATTTTCATTCATGTGGGGGATTGTTGGAAATTGGTTCGCAAAGTCGGTGTTGATTACTTTAACAATTATTTAAGCGGAAATTATTAATTGGTTATTGGATTTTGGATTCCAATTTTATTCTACTTCGTTAGTAGATAATCATGTTTTAATTAATTTTTCTAAATCAATTTTGGGTGAATGAGAAATTAATTTCATAGTTGAACCGCTTAAACTCGTAAAAATGTTGGAATTAGATATTGGACTATTCTAGAATGTTCTAGAATATTTTTGGATGAATAGTCATGTCTCATGAGTGAAAGATTGTGACTTTTAGACATGATTAATTCCTAACGGGTGTGTCTTTTCTACAAGACATTATTCCAACAGTTGTAACCTTTTTAAGATACATGTCTTTTGAGAATGTGTCTTTCCAACTTCTATATATATGGACCCCTAGAACTCGTTTTATTCATTCTGAAACATAAAATATATCTTCTATTTCTTCTTCTCTCTAACTTCGTCTCTTTTATTTAAAAAAGAATTTCGAGCATTCAAAGAGTATTATCGGTCACGGTTTGACCGTCAAAGTTGATATAAAGTGCAATATCGACTTTGAAAGAAGCGTTGCATCTTGGGAGATAGACGTCCATAAATTCCGCGTGCACTTTTGGCTATGGCATACCTCTCTTCATCTCTCATTTTCTTCATTCTGATTTTGGTTTCTTTCAATTTCCTAAGTTATATTTTATTTGTATATGCACGTAACATCTAGGTACGTTATCTAAGAATATAATTTGCTCATTATTCATGAATTTTCTCCAACAATAACATACATCTCTCTCACAACCCCTCACCCTGGGCACCCCCGAGGGGATGTGCTCATTCTTGCAACTATGCATGTGATTCTTTTGTCTGTTCTTTGCTAAAACTTGTGAAACAATGGCAGTGGTTTACTTAATTTTCAGCTATGCAAGTAGTGTCTTTGTAATTTAAATTTACCAGCTAAATTTTCATTAATTTCTAGTGTCTCTACATTTTGGGAAGTAATGTAACTTGTGAAGGGAAACTTCTCTTACATTTCCATTTCTGTTTAAACGGAGTATGAATTCATGACTGTTTGTAGGTCAAACTGGTGATATATCATGGAAGAGAGACTAGCAATTTGTCAAATTATAGTCAACAAGGAGTGCCTACAGACCTCAATTATCTATATAGTAGAGGAATTGTTGAAAGAGGCTCTCCACCATGGCGGGATGATGACAAAAATGGGCACTACGTATTTGATCTTGGAGAAAATTTAACTATTCGCTGTAATTTTATTTTCTTGTCACAATCTTAATTTTCTATCCTCCAGCATAGTTCCATCTTGTTTCCCTTTTTATATGGCGTTGTGATTACTTCCTCCTTTTCCTATCCAACATCTCCAAAACAACGTTGAATTGTGATTCATCTCCCTTCCACCACCATGTGATATATATATATATATATGCATATATATATGGAATGTTGGTTGCATCTTGGTTGAGCTGTGCTCGGTGTATTTGATAATCAGTAGTAACTTTTATCTGTTGGTCAAGTAATTGTAGGCCTAGATGTATTGGTAGGAAACCACATCCCTTGGATCCGTGATTTTGTAGGGTGAAGCTTTTGTTTCAGACTAAAGAAAATTTCGAGCACCTAGCCATGATGGAGCGTGTCCTAGGTCCAACACCCTAATATATGTTGAAACGTGTAGAGTATGTAACTAAATTGAGAATTTTATCTTTTTTGCTTTTTTTTTTTTTAAATTATCATTGGTTATGCCAATTATTTGATTGTATCTTTCCCCACATGGTTTGACCTAGTCGACAGGCTCATAGTTATGTAAAATGGGGTAGGTTGGACTGGCATGAAGGTGCGACGGCTCAGAAATATGTAAAATGGGGTAGGTTGGACTGGCCTGAAGGTGCGACCTCAAAAGAAAGCATCAAGGCTGTTACAAAGCTACCTCACCTTCAGGGTCGTTCTACCTTCTGTTTTGGCTACGCTTCAATTTTAGCCAACCTGAGCCCTAGATTAGCATGGGAGAGTTGACGTTTTGTTTTGTTACTAGTGCAGAATTTGGTAATGGAGCATGTGGATCATTCAGCTGGGGATCTGATAGACCTTTTGCTAGGACCCTTGTGTCAGGATGACTGCTCACGATGCCCTTAAACTTCCTTTCTTTAATTACCAGATACAGATTCAGGTCCTAGAAGGGGCAGGTGTTTGATGGTTACACTACATATAAATAATAGTTTTAATGCCTATTAATGTCATCATTAATTCTCGCGGACCAAATTCTGTTGGCGCAAATCTTGACTTGATTGTACTGTCATTGTGGAGCATGTGTCACGTACAGTATATCTATCACAGAGACCGTCTATTCAAGTTGCTTCTCTCCCAATTTCTGGGAATATTGTCGTCGATCTGCCGTTTGGAGTAAATTGTTCTTTGTATATCACGACCTACTTTTGGCGTATAGAATTTGCATGCTGTGTAATTGCTCAATCATTGTTTGACTTCATTTTCTTCACAATACAATACGCTTCTCTTTATTTATTTATTTATTTTTTAAACAATCCACCCCATTCCTAAAGTTCACGAGAACTCTGGTATAAATTATAAGTCATAACAATGGTTCACTTACCTACTCACTTGGTGGGGGATCGATATATTTGTCTTCTTGACAATGTATTTCAATTCAACTGAATTAAAACAAATCAAAACACTTGATGAATGTATGTATGTCATATCTTATTTCATGATAAATAGTCAGTATATATATATATATATATAGTAAGTGACCGAGCAAGTCACCTAACAACTACAGGCGTAGCACCGCATAATGCCTACTCTCCCTTGTTGGTTCACTTACCTAGTCACTTGGTGGGGGATATATATATATATATATTTGACTTCTTGACAATGCTTAAATTCTTAAAACGAGAGTTGGCAGCCACTGATCCGGGGACCCTAGCTATTGGTTACCCGCGAATACATATATATATATATATATATGCAAGCTGTAGACTAGTACAGGTACAACCACGTGTACAAGTGCAACTTCTAGCCGCTTAAAGTGGTTTAAAACTAGGAAAATGCTATTGCTACTACAAAATTGTACAAACATACATGTATCCCATACTATAACCATTGATAAAAATGTAAAATGCTATGATGTGCAAATTCATTCAAGTGGTTGTATAACTTGTAGTACTCATAGCATTGCTCTTAAAACTATTAGTGTTAAAGGAGTTTGCGTGCATTGTACACTTCACATTCAGAAGACCTCAACTTCTATGAGTGCTCCATACAATTGGGCATGGTTCTATTTCCTGGTGCAGACAATGAAAGGTGGGAGCTTGCATGGCGAATGAACTGAGTTTTGGTTGCTTCCCAGGAGTGATGTGGGGAAGAAATAGTGACCTGTCTCCAGCTGAATGCAAATTGCAGTGTCTAAAGGTTAGACAGCCAAGAAGAAAGACAGAGCCAGAATGAGATAAACCACCTTCCCACTCCCAGTGGACCCCCATATATAGTGCACACACCAAAAAAGGAAAAGAGGATAAAAAGAAAATTTAAACGAGAAATGCAAATAATTAAGGAAACCCAAACCTAACAAGGGGAGAAAAAAAATTGGGTATATATATAATTAATTTTGAAATTCCATCAGTCATTACCAATTACGAGTGATAATCACCACATGCTACAAGTATATCTACTGGCCTAAGAAAATCAAAGTCTAACTGTGTTTCCGAGATGCATTATAAGCTCATGCCTTTCAGCCACCATATGCAAAGAATTAACCAAGACGATAAACATATGATCTGTGACCTTGTTGTTTGGACCAATTGCATATGATTTTGATCAGAGAATTATAATTCAAACACAAAACAAACTCTTAGACCTTGGCCGTAATGGACCAAACCAACCATAAAACTAACAGAAAGTAAAAACCAGAAGAGTAATAATCCATAATTTGAGAAAAGACGAGCAAGGAACATTTGCCCATCCTTGCTCTCTAGTCTCAGAAAAAGCTAACCAAACATACTCAGACTGTGATACACCAAAACATCCATCAATTTTTCTAAATAATAATAATAATAATAAAGAAATTTGGGATATGAGAAAACAATGGGCCGGTGACTAACACTTGCTCTCTAAACATCCTTGCTCTCTATCCTTATTGCTCAAAACATTTGCCTATCCTTGCTCTACCGACCTAAATTAAGTTGCTAGTTTTTATTAACAAACAACTGGCAACTGCCTTTATTTTCTTCTCCAATGCTTGTTTATCAAGTGAAGAACATCTGAATATCTTCGTCCTCTGCTGATGGGGCCTCCACCTGTCCAAGAAGATTGCCACTTTCAATTGACAAACAAACGGCAACCACACCACCCACCCCCACCAAATCCCGCCTTCTCATTTTTTTCTCTTAAACGGGCTCTGTATTTAAGCAAAATTTCTTACATAAAAAGTCAGATATTTTCATTTGTCCCAGACTTCTAGTTTTCAAAGTGTCAAATTATTGTTTATTGCTTTTCCATTCTGTATCTTGTGTTTATAGACTATTGATGACTGTCATGAATAAGACAGCTAGTTAGCCACTATATCCATGAAAAAGAGAGATGTATTAATTATCCTGGAATAATTATCAAGTATTTGGGTTTAGTGGGCTAAATATTTAAAAGAGAAAGAAGGAAACTAATAACTGGATACGCATTGCAATAAAAACTTTCAGAAAACAATCAAGCTTCATACCTGCTTACTGCCCAAGAGCAAGAAGCCAAAGGCCCATGCTATATGACGACATTGAAGTGCCTGGCTTTGTGAAGTGTAGAATAGTACAAGTGTGTAGAAGGGAACACATGCAAAACTGAAAAAGAAGAACAAAATTGAAGAAATAGTGAGATATTGGCATTGGGATAAAGAACAGACAAGGAGCTTTGACAATGATTCCACGGCTACTCATCTGTGGCTATCTCTTGAAAGGTTATTACAGCTTAGTTGTCTTAAATCATTTTGCTATCATGTATCTAAAACAAAAATGTGGAAATGCCCAGAATACTAATAAGGGTGAAACAGTTGAGGGAAGAAGTAAGCTAAACCAGCTGTTTGATGATTTCTGGATCAGCCAGGAATATGTGATGAGTGATGACTCATGATGCCATGTCTTGGAAAGGTGCACCATCATCTGACGATGTATCTTGAGAGGGCTTGGCAGCAGTTCAACCTAAATTCATTTCACCAGGACTATAGTGGCACTTAGTTCCTTTGTCAATAACATATCTATTTCAGAAAACAAGACAACAGTACATATAATGTGATATGTTATATATAACATATATATATATATATGTATGATATGTTTTGTAATATATAAATGTAATATATATATATATATATTGTTACCCGTGACCTGTGCATGTGATAGATATTGTCTTTCATCTCAATTCATTCATTTAGATTTCCACTCCCTTTCCTTTCTCCTCTATATATATATAATTATATTATTCAGCTCTCCTCCCCCTCTCTCATCTCAATTTATTCATTCATTTCATTCAAAAGAGAGGGTGTGGTGAACTTGATTCTTGGATGGTACTCCAACAAAGTTGATTGGCAAAACTTCAGGTGTTGCCTTCTTACATTGATTAGGTGTCAGAATAACCTTGTTATCAAACTTGTGTTATAGCCTTCTCACTTTTACTAACAACTTGCAACTCAGGACCTACTGTATCCAGTATAACCTGTAAAAGTTAAAAGCCATTATGCATTCAGTTCCTTTGATATATTGACCAAGTAAATAATAGGAAAATTAAATGTTTGCCAATCTTTTTTATAGGAAAATTCATGTTTACAATTTGTTGTTACCTTAGAAAGCAGCAATAGTACTAAAAATCACCCGAAACTTCTAACTTAAATCTCCATTTGTATCTATTCTAAAAAATGAAGAAGCAACTAATCATTTTCTTGTATCATGTGTAGCCCTTAATAGGATGACTGAAGTGTTCTTCCAAAAATACAGTACCTGCCCAGAAATTCTTTCATTTGGATTGATAGTCGGTTTGTATATTCTCTGCCTTTTGACATTCAAGATGACTTTTTGCACCTTGTAGTGTACCCAATCTTGATTTTATCATATGTGGCTATTTAGTTTGATATATTCAACTTAGATGTATATATATGAATACAATAGTTCTATTGTAGTGAAGGTAATATAGATACAAATAAAACAGTGTTAATCAACATTCATGCTAAAACAATCTCTAGTCTTTAAGTATATTTTTTCTGGTTCTTGTGCAGTTCATGTAATTGAATTATCTCCATTGAAGTATATTACTTGAAATTGAGAACTCACAGTGGTCGGAAAGAAAGAGCTTAAGAAATTCTATTGAGGAAATAACATTGATACATAATAAAAAACACATAAATAAATAAATAAATAAAATACTTTATCCAATGAGTAACTTGTCCCAACTACAAATGTGCTTTGAGGACACGAAGTCATCTTGGTTAGAGGCAAATAAATCTCAATAAGTTAGCTTACGCTGGATTTTGCTTATACTGTGACAAAATATAATTTCCATATGAAACCCAACATGAATTTGAAATGTATTCATTTTCAATCACATTGTTCACGGAACTTAAACACCACTCACATTCTACATATTATAATGAGGTTCCATTTTAGAAATTATTATTTCATTATCAGCATGTTTAATCCAATTTGTTCTTCAACATGTTTTAAGTGTTGTTACGAAAATGTGCGTGTGTGTGTGTGTGTGTATATATATATATATGTAGGTACTCATTTTTATAAGAGAGTTCAAAGTATTATTCGGTTCACATAGCCAAGGCTCGGACCATAATAGTGATAATGAGTATAGGACTTTACTATTCTCCATGGATGAATAGAGATAAAAATGAGCATACTTGTATAGGAGCTCTCCATTAACAGATTAAATCTACCGCGGGATTAAAGGCTTATGTACACAGTTAGTACTTTTTTTGTCACCTAGGTGTTAGCAATTATCATAGTACTTAAAATCATTTTCTTGACTATATCTTTCTAATTATATGCATTTCAGAAATCATTGTAATATGATTTTCTGCGTTTAATTAGATCCAAACACGTTATAGACAGAAAATAAAAGGCTTAATTTTCAAAGGCATTAACTTCTCCACATTAATTAACAAACAAAGCCAAGAATTAATTCTGTTGGTGATATATGAGGGAACTTGCATCGTTTGAGTTTTGGTTTCCATAGGTTAATGGAGTCTGGCAACGAAAATTTGAAAATCAAACTAAGATAAATCTTTGAGGATTTTAAAAGGGAAGGAATTATCGGCAGGATTTGGTTTAAATCAAAGAAACATAGTGTCACATAAATCAACTATAACACCATACGTGTTAAGGAGGCAGTAAAAATTTTCCAATTGTGCCAGACAAAATCAATTTTGTGCCCGATAACTGTAGTATTATATATGATATGGTGGTTGGTAAAGGTATATGAGTTCAAAATTGAATTTGCTACTTGTCAAGCATATAGGAAATTGAGAAAAACAGTTATCTCAATTATCATAAGATATGAGACAGACCAAAAATTTTCAAAAATTTCTCATCTCATGTGATGTGACGTGCACAACAATGCAAAACGAACCTTATTATTAGTGTGTATTGTTGTCATTATTGCTGTTGAAATCAAACACATGTATTGTGCAAGCTTCTAGATTTTCAAGCTTCGTTCATGTCTACCTTATTCCTTCTTCAAGTTGTTTAATGGTACATCCATATAGGTGTGTTAATCCATTGATACGTCTCTTTCCTTTACTCTACATTTTCATTATTTTACATCACTTTTTGATTATCATTTCTAACACTTTCTATATATCTACACACTTTTTTCGTCATCTTTAAAATAATCCTCTCTCCCTCTGGGGTACATTATCATTTTTAGAAATTATGCAGCGGATATGTTGGTTTCTTTTTCTAATAAACGTCAGCTCCCTTGACGGATCACGGCTTTGCAAATTGCAATTGTTTTTTCCTACAACGTTTTCAACGTTTATAATAATGACTTTAAGGTATCCAATATCCAGCAAATGCGATTGTTTCAAAAGGCAACCAGGGAAAATACGGATCTCATCCAGCAGAAGAATACTGCTTCAAGAAATACAAGCAAGATCAAGAGCAAATAGATTAAAAGCTCAGATTCATGAAATCTGTGTCAATGCAGGCAATTAATGGCCTTGTAGTCATAGTGACGTTGCTGCTGATCAACCCAGTATTTTGTTTGAAAGACTGCAACTTTCCTGCCATTTTCAACTTCGGCGATTCCAATTCGGACACCGGTGGACTGTCGGCCACATTTGGCCAAGCTCCTCCGCCCAATGGAAAAATATTTCTTCATGCCCCGGCTGGCCGTTTCTCAGGTGGGCGTCTCCTGATTGATTTCAAAAGTATGTTTGTTTCAAACTTCCAGTGCAAAGATATTCACTTTCTTTCTTGCGCGTCCTCAAATAGCATTTCTGCAAAAAATAACCTGCTTTTGAAACGTCCATTCAGATAGGAAATTAAATAAAGGAAACCCGCAGTATTTAGAGCATGTTTGGCTGTACCTAAAAGTTTTATTTTTTACTTGTGTTTGTGAAATGGTACCTCTCAAAGACATTTGGCAAAATAAGTAACTTCACTGTAACTTGTAAGTCTGGATGTGCTTTGTAATTTTGGATATGTAAGCATTTTCATGATGTGTAGTCATTCATGGATTGTTGTTTGTCAAGTGAAAGATTGGGATTACCTTATCTATAAGCCCATTTCTTGATTCAATGGGTTCCAATTTCAGCCATGGAGCTAATTTTGCAACTGCTGGATCAACAATCAGGCCTCACAACACAACCATGGCTCAGAGTGGATATAGTCCATTCTCGTTTGACGTGCAGTTCGTTCAGTACTCGGATTTTATGACAAGATCGCCGATTATTCACAAGCAAGGTACCAATAAGTGCACAATCTTAAATCCTGACCAAAAGAAGCCATAGTTGATGTTTCTAAAGGCCTTCCTAGATACTCCAAGGAAAGACTATTCATAGACTAATGCTATTTGTCACCAACAGTGATGATCACGGGTCTATACGACGAGTTATGTGTTATTAAATGATGGGTTCATTCAGGGGCGGAGCCAGCACGTTAGACTACCCCTAACCGGATCAAGCCGGACTGATTTTTTCCCCTACCCAAAAATTAAAAAAAAGGGCATTTTTTTCTTTATGGGCCAGCCCAATTTGGGCCTAACTAGGGACCAGGGGAGACCTCCCCTGGTTCCGCCCCCGGGTTCATTGAAATGTGTTGATATAAAACCTACGTAATTGAACCAATCATTTAATGTCACTCCTTACCATGGTGATTGTTTCCAATGGTAATAAATCGCAATACTCATTTTCATTGCACTAGAATGATCTGGTAGGAGGAATTTGGATCACCCACATGCTACTAGATAAAAAGTGAAAGCCACCTCAACTTGACCAAGGATAAGGGATTTTAGGCTAGCTACGTAATAACAATGGCAAACGAGTAATCGAGTTAATTATGGTAGGAAACAGTAATAACAAGTGTTTTATCATTGTGTTCTTGCCAAAGGGTTCTTTCAGAACATACTGCCAGTGAAAGCTATTTCTCCCGAGCGTTGTACACGTTTGACATTGGCCAAAAAATAAAATGATCTCACTGCTGGTTATAAGCTCAACGTGTCCACTGAGCAAGTTAAGGCACATGTTCCTGATGTACTAGATCAATTTTTTAATGTTATAAAGGTGAGAAATAAATCCTTAAACTCAGTTATATTGGTCGACTTGGTTCTATTTGACTATTTCATTCCTGTTACTAAGAACGAACTGTTCTTGTTATATAAAGGAACCGTTGGTTTCATATTTGATAACTGTAAAATTTGTTTGTAAGGCAACAAACTGTTTGGTTCCTTTATCCACCTCCACTTCAATCAATTGACGATCAATAACTTGGAAGTAATGTTGTGATTGCTACAAACAGTACATATATGCTAGAGGTGGAAGATCATTTTGGACATACACAACACAGGACCTGTCTGCCATATGTTATAGATCGGTTTCCAGTGAGGGCTGCTCAGATTGACAAATATGGT
>CAVNYN010270911.1:0-11301 GCA_963692815.1 Nyctanthes arbor-tristis | reverse complement strand
AAAAAAAAAAACAACTTTTTTAAGGTCAATTTGCACCTAATCATCAATGCATTATTAGATGCATATACTTCCACTGTTTGTCTCAGTCAGATCCCTGCTTCCTGCACAAAATCCACACAACATATATTATGAAAAGTGGGTTGTTGGGTTGGGTTGGGTTGGGTGAGGTGGCTGTCTTCTACTCTTCTTAAAATATGAGTAGTCACTCATTAAACTTAATCACGTCTAGAGTTCACGCAACGTGAGATAGGGTGCGGCTGTCCTACAAAAGACTCCCTCGGATTCTTGAATAAATGGTTTGAGACGTAATTGAGTCGACATGAAATCTCACACATTGACTCTAATCACACATCCGAGAATTGCAGCACGACACGATGACCACGGAGGATGATGTGATGTCCAACCAGCGTGGAGGAAGTTGTGACTATCCGGCCAATGACTCTCTCGACTTGTGTGTGTAATTATGCGTAAATGGTTTGAGAGATAAATTTGTTGGGTGTGGAGTGTTTTCTTGTTCCAATACAAAAAATTACCCATTAACCCTAATAAGAGACAAGAACATTAGACAATCGCACCATACAGGATGGTATGACTGAAAGTCCAACTGAACTCTCTCTCTCTCTCTCTCTCTCTCTCTCTCGATCTTTGTGAGTAAATGGTTTGAGAGGAATGAAGCCTGGTCCGACGCCTTCACATAATTCTCACTTTCAAAAAGCAAAAAGAAGTGTGATTGCTTCGAGCCAGACAACATCCCCCTCAAACATTTCTTCTCTTCTTCTTCCTTCTTCCGTTTCTGCTTCCCCATTTCTCCAATGGAGTTATGTGTTTATCTATAGATACACATAACCATATATCTATATATATATATCTCTAAAAATCTGGTTCCCCTACCCACTCCAGAAGGAAACGTCAACCTCTGGAGGCATTGGGGGTGGGGGGGGGAGGGAGCTGTTTTGGGGAAGGAGGGGAGCTCCCACAAAAGCTTTTATGTGATGCAGAAAACCCTAAGCCCGAAGGTGCTGATTTATAGGAAGTAGAAGGGGGAGGGTTGGGGTGGGGAAGGGGGGGGGGGCAAACTCCATTAGTTGATGACAACAAGAAATTCTCTAACGTGTACGCTTCTCGTGGCTCGTGTGAGGAAAAATGGAAAGGAGAAATTAATGTTATTGTTATTAATTTGAATACCGCTTTTCCCAGTGAAAAAACCGACGTCAAGATTTGAAGAAGGAAAAGCGTTGAGTGTGTGTAAATTATCATTCTCACGATGTTCAATTGAAGAAGTCAATGATAGAATTCTACAGATTTTTAATTTTTTTTTTAAACTTATAGGAAAGAAAACATTTATTGTAGTCGGTCGTAAAATAATATCAATAAAGAAATATTGATTGATTTTATTTATTTATTTATTATGCAATATATTACTTTTTTTTGTGAAAATCTTTCCTTATTACTCAACCCTGCACTGCAGCACAATATATAATTATATATATAAAAATAGATTTTTTTCTTTATTATTATTATTATTATTATTTTAAAAGAGATATATATAGATAATTTTTATTTTATTTATTTATTTATTTTAATCAAACTTGTCATTCATGAAACATCATCGACCCAATTGGCATTTCTATTTGAAAATGTTCAAGTAAAGCGTTCAAAATTTTTCACTAACAATAACTATAGACTTTTGGTACACGTAGCAGAACTAAGATTTTGAACAAGTTATTTGTGAATTTGGGAAAAATCATGTTAATTTGTGTACAATTCCATTCCCAATTCATTTCATACATTTTTCATATTTAGTGACACATATAGCTCCTTTTAAAACAACAGCCCCGATGAATTCATTCAAGAGATTGTCTTTTGATGGCGTACAATTTGGTAACTCCTATTTTATTGCATTATTGGAAAATACTAGCATCTTTTTCTAGTTTTGTGTATATATCGTGAAAAATTTTGCTTCAAACGTTCACATGTGTTAGTTATACCTGAGTATGTATCAGAATTAATATGGTTTTCCTCACATACTAACAAAATTCACACCAATGCAATTTGAAATTGTAAAACAGAAGATAAATTTTTCGGAAAAACAAAGATGTTTCCCAAAGTGCCTCCGGTCCATTTTATCTAAAAGGCCATATTTGGACATTCTGAAAGAAGAAAAAATTTGCAGAGTATATGAATAGGGTCTCGCCCCGATACCCGGTAATGTCGGGTTGTCAGCGCCACCGGAGGATCTGGAAAACCCAAACCCGAATAACGATAAAACAGGTCAATTCTATATACTCTCTTCTACGCGCGTGATGTCCAATTTTACTTTTAAGAACCTCATTGGTGTTTTACTCCTTCAAGGAGCGCCCGGTCTAAAAATAACAGTGACACCAGCAGTAATTACTATGGTGTCAGTGAAAAGTCGTCAAAGGAAGCTCCGATTGGCTATCACGCGCACGAAATGGACGGCTGAGATTTGTCTGAATAATCCGAGGGTGGAGATGGTGTTTTACTGGGTAGTCATTTAATGCAGGTTTTGTACCCACATCGATAGTTTGAAAATTTTGCATTTGAAGCCCAGTACCTTTTCAAAAAGTTTAAATTGGTCCAACGTTTTTTATTTTTACAACCAAGGTTCTTTATCTTCAACTAAACAAGCTATTCTAAGAACTTCAGATGGTCTCCTTGCCAAATGTCGACCAAGTAGAAGCTATCTAGGATACCAAACACTTGCATCACTTACATCAAATCAAAGTGAGTGTATAGACCATTGCTCGGTAAGGGCATTTGATCATTTCTGAACTCTTACTATATATTATGAAGATACGATCAAGAGCAAAACTAAAGGATACTTTCTATTAGCATGCCTATTTAACCAAAAGCTAGGAATCATGGTGTCAAAAGATAAAGAGATACTACTTTCCTTTACCACTTTACTTATCATGTGACTTTGTCTATAAAAATCTCAAAACAAAAATTAGGTGAAAAGACATGCACACCCTTACCAAATCACACTCACCAAGTCACCCAATGGATAAATAAGAAAATTAAAATACAGATGCAATATTTGAAAAGATTGGAGGCATTAAATACAAAATTGCCCACCAACAAACCCCCCATTTATTCAGAGAGAAGTGGACCCCAGATGGAGGGGACAAGACACATCGTTAAATGTGAAAATGGTCAGTGTGGGACCAAATTTTGCAATTATGTGTTAATGATGGGAGTTTTGAGTATCTTTGTATCTATAGGTGAGTGTAGAGAGAGAGAGAGAGGGGGGGGAGGCGAGTGGCATACGCAAAGTGTCCCATTTTTTTTGTGCAGAGAAAAAGAAGAAGAAAAGGGGTATTGACCCCATAAAATCTGAATTGTTTTCTGTTTGTTTCTTTCAAATTGGACTATCAAATATTTGCCTTTGTCGACAAGTGACAAAATGAAAATTTGACAGCCCGGCCCACTGGCCCAGTTCATGCAGTAGCACCAATCAAACTTTTTTGTTTCTCCATTTGGTGAAAGATTTTCCTTCATTGCATCCTCTTTTGTCTCGTTTTCATTTGGACTCCGATAATGATTTTCGAAATTGAAATATTATCGGATTATTTCATGATGGGTTGTTTTCGATGGAGAACCATCTCTATTTTGAGTTTTATTTAAAATTCGTATTGTAATATGGGTTTTTTAAATAGAAAAGATAAGTTTGTAATTGATACTTGATAGGTATATTTAATTTTTGATTCAATGTAGCTGGTCTAAATTCTTCTGTTGGTGAAGAGCAAAACCGAAAGATAGTGTTTTAACTTTTATTTTAAAGAACATTTAATTTAACAGGTATTCAATATGAAAAAGAAATGTAAATGAAAATAAAATTTGAAATCTGATATTAGTTTTTAGCGAAATTTACGGTGACATGAACAAATGCCATGTCTTGGAACATTTGTGGGACGAAAAGATAAACATTTCATCATTATAACTCGCAATCTCGTCATGTCCATAATAATGACTAATATTCTTGTCTTTTTTAGTATGGTCTTTCCTCAAATTTCTCTGTTTTAATAGTGTGCATATATAATATACACACACTTTATGTATTTTTAGTAATATGTATATATCCCACTATATACACACATGACAAAAGATTACTGAGAAAACACACACTGTGAGCCCCCTATACATAGGGCCCACACAACTATCACTATAATCCCCCGTCATGTGTGTTTGATGGGGTAGTTCTACTATATATCTGGCAGGAGATCATTATTGTTAATTATTATCATCCTCCAAGAATTTGCTTAATGCTTTATCCAGTGTTCTAAAAAGCGTGAAGAGCGGAAAAGCGTCGACTCGAAACTTCAAGCTTTTTAAGTTTAAGCGCCTAGGCGGCGTTTAAGCGTTAAAAAGCGTTTTTCGATTACTTTATTTTTTTAATTTTTAATGAATGTAAAGCTGTTAAATATTTAAAATAATAAATACTAAGTTGAAAAACACATCTAAAAACATACATATTATATCTACATTATAATTTTAAAAGATATTATACAATTTAGTATTTTCAAAAGGCAAAAGGTGGATGATTTCTACTGTTATTAGGTTTAATGACAATGTCTAATGGGCCTAACATTATTGAGTTTTAGACTTTAATTATTAAATGGCCCAAAACAAGAAAAAAGCCCCACTGTTGTTATTTAGATTATCAGCTATGAAATGGCCAAAATATTAGGTGCACTTTTTAAAACAGATGCTTTACCTTAAAAGAAAAATAAATAAATAAAGTCCAATTGGCACAAAACCAACTCCAAGTGTAAAAGGGGCCCAATATTTTGTTTCACCACATAACTTTCTCAACATTCCCAAGAACAATTGGAAAATTTCAATTGGGCAGAAGAGCCGTTTGCAAATTCGACCCCGTATTAATCAAATATAGTTTAAAATGCTTTAAAACCGATAGCTATATGTAAGACCCATATATGAAATTTCCTTTAATAACAACACACCCATTCCGTCGCATTATTTTGATACTCACAGAAAGGGGAAAGCGAAAGATTGATTGGATGTCTAACCAAAGCCAAATTCCCATTATTCCATTCCAAAAGTCTACCGAAGACTCCTAAAGAAGTTGACACTTTGAAAGGCATAAACAAAACAAGGTATTAGAAGCCTAGAAGCCAATATCAGGTTGGATAACTCAAAGAAGATATGAAATCATCATCAAGTATTTTTTGCATTGAATTATACCCGGATTACAAGACACAGAGAGTGACGAAAGAAAAACAGAATCCTGAGACAGTAAATAATTATTTCAAGCCTAGGGCAAACGAGAGCTTGGGCCGTGATTTGTTCTTGCCCAACAATTTCATCTGTTTTGCTCGTTCTTCTTCCTCTTCTTGTTTTTTCCTTCGCATTGCCTCTTCTTTTTGTCTTTGAAGCTCCTCCAACTCCCTATAGCGTTCCTCCTCCCTTCTTTCCCGTTCCAAAGCTTCTCTTCGTTGAGCTTCCTCCATTTTTCTTCTGTTCTCTTCAAGTAGCCTATCCAGCTCTTCTCTCTCTTTCCGGGTTTGTTCCTGTGCATTTCAGGATTCACATTACATAAACCATCCTTGACACAAGCACAAAATTCAAGTTATCAAAAAGGAAAAACTGGCTTCCAGCAAGATACAATATCTAGCGCCTTGATTTGAAAGAAAAAACAAGTAAAAAAATGTAGGATGCCAGTTATTAGGTGTCCCCTCATGAAGCCCCTTCTGTAGGCATTCCGGTACCCATTACACAAACAATTTTCTTTTTTGAATTTGAAATATGGTATTTCTATTTGTTCTTTTCCTCCAAAAAATACAGTTCACGTTTACATGCCAGTTGGGGAAAGGATGTGCTTTCACGTGCAAGACCACCTAGGGACTGGGTTACCTGAGAAACTTTGATATCTCTTCCATCATAGTGCGTCTCACGTAGCAAAAAGAGTGGCTCATCAGAGTTAACCAAATGGAGGCACTAAATAATTAGAAATATATCAATTATTATTTACTACTAAGGAAAAGCCTCCTGTCACAACAAGCTATTGTTAGGCAGATTTATTGAGGAAAACTATGTTCTTTAAACCCAAATTTTTATAACATCAAATTCCCAGCCGAAAAGAAAATAATGATAAAATATTAAGTACAAAGAAAGAAATAGCAAGAAGACTCTCCATTAATGGAGAATAAGCAAGGAAAACAGTATAAATTTATCATAGATATACTTGCCTCTTTACGCCGAGCTTCAGCAAGAGCACCTTCCTTCTCTTTTTCAAGTTGAGCTGCAACCTCAGCAACAAGTTTCTTCCTGCCTTCAACAAGACACCTATGTATTTCAAGTTTGATCTCCTCAGAGTTCAAGCTTTCTTCAACTTGCTTCTTAATTGCTGCTTCTACTCTCTTTGCAGTTTCTTCTTCTATTAGTTTTAATTCTGCCTCATGTTGACGCCTGGAAAATGGTAAGATATGTCAAAAAGGAAATTGATACAGATTCAATAAGGAATACCTAGTTTTACTAAAAAAGGAGACCTATAAAAACAGAAATAAAATGTATATATTACTTTATGTAGAATGCAGAACAACATTAACTAAGCAATGCTCTGTCATTTTTGTTTTTCCTTAGTACATAACTAAAATGAATGACAAACTAACCTCAAAGTTTGAAAGGCACTAAACATACATGCTTACACTTTTCAAGCATACCTCTAACTGAATCCTGATCCAAAAAATTCAGTTTCGAAACTGGTGAATAGAAGATTAATGTGGCACCCAATGGGATCATCAATCAATATAAACAAGAGCAGAAACTTCCTTCAATTAATCCTGTTGAAAAGAATGTCAAGTAAACTGTTGCAGTTTCCATGCTAATCACTAAAGGACTTCAGTCCATCCATTGAAGCACATTTATAGCCAAGAAATTGCAATTTAACACTAGAATAAAAAAACATTATTTTTAACATATTAACTTAAGCAGTGACAACGTCGGCAATTCCCTGATTTCCATTCTTGATATTTGCATTGAACATAGAATGCATATGCATGAAAAGTTTCGGAAGTTCTACAACCAAAGAAAACATGAAAAGTGACATAGAAGCAGCATATACTTGCTTGGAGTTGGCAATACAGATATCCTAATTCCACTCAGCTAATTAAGGGTACCTCCAAGCTTATACCATAAAAGACTGAAGAATATTTCATTCACTCAAAATTCATGGGTTTAAAAAGTTAAATGACAACAAAAACCAGTGTACATTTGGGACAATCAAAAGTCCCCACCCCCCCACCCCCCCACCCCCCAACCACAAAAAAAAATAAAAAATAAAAATAAAAGGAAAAGGAAAAAGCATCATCAAGCCATGCAATATGGCATCTGGACCCCAGAACTTGCAGCAAAATAGTGACAACATCGACACCTGTTCCTAGAAGAACTGGTCCATAAAAATAGATCACCCCAATAATAAAAGAAACTCAGATGCCCTTAAAAATTTGCAAGGAAAAAAAAAACCATCTTAGAATCAGGATTAACGCCATCAAAGAAGGCATATAAACATAAAACCTGTGCAACTTCATTTTCTTTCTAATATGCCGAAAGGGTGGCACATCTAGTGGAACACAGGCAGACAAACCTTATAAACAAAGGGTGTGGGATAAAGAAAATGGATGCAAGTTACAGAGTATTTCAGAAGAATAAATACGTGTGCAAGAAAGGCACAAGAAAGGGTCAGAGATCAAGATGCACCCTCGAATACACAAAAACTTTTTAAAAAGTAACGTGCACACGCACCCATAAGAACACTCTTCTCTTTTCAAAACTTAAAATATTTTATTACATGATATAAAAATATCAAGAGTAAAAACTACCAATATGACAGACCAAATTTAGAATGCATATTACAGGACTATATACTTGAATATGTTAAGTTTTTCATCAATGCCAAAGAAGAACTTACTCCATAGACATTATACTTGAATATGGTAAGTTTTTCATCAATGTCAAAGAAGAACTTCTTACTCCATAGACATTATACGAAGCTCCAAAAGAATGACCACAAACTGTTTAATGAATATATACATCAATCCTCACAGAGTTGCATCTATAAGGCTATTATTTTGTGTAAGCTACATAAAATCACGACACGAATTAAATAAAACTGAATTGAGACCAATTTTGGACGAAGTACCACGTTTCATTGCAAGTCAATTTGATTGATACAAACCTGGGTACAATACACGTACAGATGTCATTCCCAATTTATATCATATTTCTGTCTTTATAGCAAAACTTGGTCAAACCATTTTATTCACAAATGTCATGGACCATAACTGTAAGTACCACAAATTATCTCCGCTCTATTGCTATTTTAAAATTGAGACGAAGAACTAACATGGCCTATGCTCGGAACTTGTTTCTACGTACATTTATGACAAAATTTGCAAGACGGTTTTACTCCTAAGCAACCTAAGCAACCATAAACCTTATATAATTTTCAGAAATTGGTAAAACAAGAAATCCCTAGAAAACCACAAGGCCACAGGTTAAGAAAGACCTGTCCTAGATCTTGGGAAATACAATTCCTGTCCAGCACACTTCAACTATATTAATTGAGTGATAAGTGAGACTTGATTTCAAACTGGAATTAGATACGAGAAGGGTAAAAAAAGCAGAAAGATGAGAGGAAAGTAGAACCTGTAAACAAGAACACATTTGTAAACTTACAAATATGACAATAGAAAAATGTAACAATAAAGCCTAAAGATCACGATGTAATGATTGTACCTTTTCTTTTCCTCTTCTTTTTTCAATTTTTCGCTAGCATCTTTCATCTCTTTTGACCCAGCACTTGTACTGGGAGATGCACTCAAGGGAGATAATGACGTACTCATTTTTCTCTGTTTTTTACTTCTCCTTGGTGTTGCAGAGCGACTCTTATGACGTCTGGGAGTCAGAGAACGACTTTTACGACGTCTGGGAGTCGGTGAACGAGTTTTACGGCGCCAGGAAGACAATGAACGACTTCTTCTTCTGTAGAATACATTATAATGGTTGAGCTTCAAAGGAAAATATTGTCCACAACAATAGTTTGTCATCTTGCTTGGTCCAATCCCATTGTCTAATGTTGAGAAAGCACGTACAGTTACCTCATGTATTGCAAAGAATAAACTGTGTGCTCCATCTTTTATCATAAGAAACCGCTAATATCACAATCGAGCAATGAAATGACACCCATCGCCACCCATCACCTGTTCACTTCCCAGATGAAGGGAAGCCACTGTTTCTTTTCTTAATTTTGACAAACAACAGATAATCCCTATCTCATTCATGCTATGTATTTAATATGTATGTCTCAATTTTAACACTTCGTAAGGAAAAACTCCCAGCATCCAGAAACGTCAACCATGACATTTCACAATTTAGCAGCGTTTTTATCACACTGGTGAAAGAATAGGCAACACTTGAAAAAGTATGATAGTCATCAACTCAACAACCATAAGCAAGTAGAATATAAGGTGCTGACGGAAAGTGAAAACTCTCATAAGCAGCAACATTGCACTAGGAAGACCAAAGTCACACAGGCCATACGCATCTGCTAGATCATCTAAAAGATAAAATCAATAAAATGGTCAATTATTGCATATAACATTTATAATAGCTTAGATCATGATCATCCAGAAAGCCTTTCATGAAACGAATGCAATTTAAGCAGATGGGAAACCTCGGTTTTTCCACTGAGTTTTTCCACTGGAATCATTTTATTTTCCGAGATGGCAAATGATCCATTACTCTGAATATCTGAGAGCAAAATCACACATTTCAATATTTGACAGTCATTAAACAAAAACTCAGGAAGGCCTTGTTCAACTTGCCTGGTATTCCCTTGCCACCAACACATTTTTCTAATTCAATGTTTGAAATGATTTTCATCCAGATTTTAGCAAATTTTCCAGCTAAACTCTAAATGGGACACCATGTATGAAGAAATTGTTGGAATAATTTGCAATCAATACAGTGTCCCGTTCATTTACATGGAAGATGATCCACAACACACTCCAAACTCATCCACAAGCGACTACTAGCCGACTCTTCTTAAACAGATATTAAAAAATAAAATAAAATCATGGAACTATTATGCCTAAATTACATGAAACATACAAAACACAAATAACTTCAACTAAAAGGGTATCACCTGCTATAAGAATAAGGGGATCGGCTTCGCTCTCTCCTGCTACGGCGGCTATACCTGCTATGCCCCACCGGTGACGGCGATGGAGAATACCTCCGTCTGTAAGACGGAGACCGAGATATTTCCCTATCCCTACCCATCTCTTATGACTAATCCAAATGCACAAACCAGATTAAAGAATCACCTGCAACCTCAAGCATATATCAAATTTAGTAAAAGAAATTTCGCATCATCAAACTACAGCTATCAAATACTTATTCAATCCAATTTGATTAATCAGCTAATTTCAATAGCGATTATTAACCTGTAACGAAGATAACATAGAAGATCCGTAGTTGAATTTCAACGACCGTGTTAAGGGAACGAAAGAGTAAACCCTAGAGACGGGAGGACAATAATAAACGGGGAAATATTACAGTTACTTAGATTCAGTCGTTTTTATAGTTAACGTACCGTAAGTATATAAATTTTTGTTGTCCTCCTTCTAATTTAGTTGGATTAAATTTAGTTGAATTATAACATGTTATGTGACATTATTTTATTAATTATTTTTTATAAAAAGTAAATTATTGAAGGTTGACTTTTACTTTTTAACTTTGTTAAAAAAATAAAATTAATAAAATGATGTTGTGTAGTAAATTATAATCTGAGTCTAGCCAAACATTTTAGAACTTTGTTGGCAAGTATTTATAAAAAGATGAGAGATCGGAAGAGCGATTGAAAATTTAAATTTTATATAGGTGTTGATATTTAATTGTGTCATATGGGGGTAATGATTAAAATAATGTGAAAGTTCACATCACATCAAATATTTGGTTAAATATAGTGTTATTATGTGTCTAAAATTTAAAATTTAAATTGATTGATAAATAGAATTGTTTTTTAAATAGTTACCAAAATTTTTATTCAAATTATTATCTGCAAGTTCACGAACTCTTTTTATTTAAAAATATAAATAAATTTTGTGAAAATTGAATGATGGAAATTTAAATTGTTTATTTATTAGTAATACATATTGTTTTCGTCAAATATTTGAATGTGATTAATTAAAATTTTATTTTAAAATCAAAATGATTTTTGTTGTTTTAGAACTAATAAAAATGTTGTGTGATTACATGAGA
>CAVNYN010270909.1:0-38553 GCA_963692815.1 Nyctanthes arbor-tristis | reverse complement strand
ATTGCAGCTTTGGTGTTGGGAGATTTCTCACATATTAGCAGCTCCGGTTTCATAACCTTGGTTGGAAAGAAAGGCCCCAGCCGTTGCAGAAAGGCCACTCTTAGGACATACAGGTAGCATGGCGAGTTAGAGAATGGTAAATGATAGAGGAGATGGTTCAGTGTGGTGGAGGATAGTATGGCTCGGTGACATTAGAAACGAGTTGGGTTGGGTTCTACAAAGCTAGATTTAGATTTGGGGACTTCATGTCTTCATCTTGAAAATTTGATAGATAGAAGGATATAAGCATCAGGGTCATAATCAAGTTTAAATTTGATGAAATAAGAGCCTTGATTGCAATTTTAAATTTTTTTAAGTCAATTTTAAAGTTCATCTCATTTTTGTTTTGGCCTATTGGATCATAATTTTGGCTTCCAGTTCTTTTTTTATTTTCCTTTAGAAAACTGATTTTTATTGGATATGGGTTGGCAAGTATGGTTTGGACTTGAAGGAAAATTGGTACTATGAAAAAATAGGTTGGGGCCAAATAACCATAATTAACCGAACCAAACCAAAATTGAGCGTTTTGATCTGGTTTAGTTCAATTTTTTTAAATTTTTAAATGTTATGGTTATTAAAAACGAATAACCATTTGGTTATGGTTTAGTTATGGTTTTTTTCGTTGGTTTCAAAACCACAATTAAACTATAACCAAGTTAAAAGATTTGATTTCGAATTTATTAACTTGATTCTTAATTTAAATTCTTAAAGTTAAAAGAATAAAGTTACCAAAATATCTCAATTTTTATTAAAATCATATAACTTAAAACCCTAGAGTATTGTTGTTACTCCTACAAGACATACTTTTCTCTTTTTAATACCCTTAGTCGATAGCCTCATTAAATTATATTTTATAATTTTTTATATAACCATAACTTAATTCTTAATCTATATGTTATAAAGTAGAAGTGTGGTAGTGGGCCTTCTTGCTGTTTTCCCTCTAAAAAATTTCATGTTTTATTTATTTTATTTTTTTCCCTTCAATTTGCCTCTACCGAGGAGAAAGTGCATCGATGTTGCTTTGGCAACTGTACAGGTGCTTTGTACCTATAGACATGTTTTTTTTAATGAAAAGCTGAAATGCTCTTGAAAAACTTGCACAACTTTTTTTTTTGCTTTTCAAAATCTTTCCCGACGCGTCATCTTTTTCACAGCTAGGTTTTATTTTTTTTACAGTCGAAAGAGAAGAAAAGTGGAGTTTTTCACAAGCCAATGACCAGCAATTTCAGTATGTGGCTTTGAAGGATCAATTTCTTAACTAATTCATTAATTAATTTCTTACTAAACACTCATTGTAACATCCGTCATTGATGGGTAATTGAAGATGTTGGATTCAGATAGTCAGATTATTCGAACGTATAGATTTCAGGTAATATAGTAGATTTCAAGAGAATTGCACTGAATTTGGCTTTAAATAGATGAGTGGTTAATAGCTACTTTATTGCTGAAAGAGTTTCTATATGCAGATGTTGAAGGATTGTTGAAGAAGATTGATTCGTTTGAAGATTGTTCAAAAGATTTGCTAAAGCCTGTAAGATTGTTGTCCTCAAATCATCCTCCTTCTTCGAGAGGTATTTGAAAATTTTCGTTCAGTGGTTGTCGTTTCTTTAACTCATGATGCCAATGAAGAATTCAAGATGATTGGGTGAATTTTGAAGGTTAGAACCATTTCATGTCGGGTTTACCTGAAGGTTTGAAAGAAAAGAAGTTGGAGAATTTTGTTGCCGAATTTGTCGTGTAAGTTTAATTTTTCTTTTCATTCTTGATTTTTGGTAATAATTATATGGTTTTTTTTTGTGCGAAATCAAAGTTTGTATTAAATCTTTATTCTTCTTCACATTCTCTATTCTTCACTGATTTATACTGTCTTATTTTGTTCTTGTTTTCTGGAATACATTTTCTATGTACTTGTTGTTTCTTCTCTACTTCAATTACAGCCATAGCATGATTGCCCCTTTTCCTAAGACTAGAAACACATCTAAGCCTTCAATTTTTCTACTTAGACGGTATTTAAGGACATATAAACTTTTGAGTATTTTTGGCTTTTTAATTTTTGAATTGCCTTTTTTTTTTTTTAAATGATGTACTCTTTCAGACGTTAATTCGGCCAAGGTTTTAGCTGAGTTTGAGTTCTATTTATTTTTGTTGGTCCATTTATCTTCTACTCTTTCTTGATTTGATTTCTTTTTATTGTTGTATAATGTATTTACTAATCAGAAGCGTTTCGGAGACTAATGACTTTAACAAATATCCTTGACAAACGATCCTCATCGTTCATCTTATTAGATCTGACGACACATATCTATCATTCTTCTCCTATTCAAAACAACACATCTATATCCAAACACACTCTAATTTAATAGCCAAGCACCCAAATTGTAGAAATTATCATCCCCAATTACCGGCCCAATTTCCATCGTCTCCTCCACCCACTATCACCCCGTATAGCCGGTAATCCACCCAAATTGCAGAAATTGTCGTCTTAACCACAGACTGCGTGCATACATATAAACTCTCTAAATTTCTCTATTATACATATGAAACTTAAGTGTTAGTGTAATTAGAATATTTGTGGCAGGGATGACTACAAAGATGATTTTGCAGAGGTTTGTTTCAAAGAATTTGGGCGACATTCACCGAGCTATTGGCCTTTAAAGCATGGGGTATGACTCGGGACGGGCCCCTGGCCGTTGTTCTTCTTGGATGAACAATAACTGTACCGGTGGCAATTCGGCGACTGAACCTTACATTGTTGCCCACAACATGCTCCTTTCCCATGCCCATACTGTCAAGTTATACCGGGAAAAGTACAAGGTTAATTACCTTGTTAATTTCATACTTTTTGTTATTAATATTGTACCATGTTAATTAATTTCTGTTGGCGCAATTACTAATTAATAATTGGTGACGTTAGTTATTTCATGGGGATATCCATCTTAGAAGGGGCAGATTGGCATAATAATGGTTTCTCATTGACCAATATCCATCTTCTTTAAGTGTACGGGGCGATAGTAGGTGGAGAAGATGATGGAAATTGGGTGGGTAATTAGAGACGATTATCTCTGCAATTTAGGTGTTTGGCTATATATTGAATTAGAGTTTTTGGATATAGATGTGTTGTTTTGAATAAGAAAAGAATGATACATATGTGTCATTAGATCTAATAAGATGAACGGTGAAGATCATTTGTCAAGAGTATTTGTTAAAGTTATTAGTCCTCGAAACGCTCTTGATATTATATTATATTATAAAAAAGAAGTTGAGCGTTTGCTACAGGATCAATCAATTTTTTTAATCAAGGGTTTAGGATCTAATTAAGATGTCATTAGATTACATGAGTGCTGACAGACTATCAATTGAACATGATATTGTTTTCTTTCTTTTATTTTATTATTATTATTTTTTTTTTTTGTATATTAGAGAAGGATTGTATGACACTTTCTAGAGGGCAAATCGTCACCCTCTCGTGTTGGTCTTCTATTGAAAAGATGGGTATTTTATCATGGTAGTTGTATATTACGTTATTAAGGGTTATAAATTGATCTGGCTTAAAGATGCTAATATGCAATAAGGATGACAAGCCAACAAACAAAACCATAAATGTTGTATTCAAAGAAGTTTCTAAGAACTTTCATTATCATAAAATTGATGATATTGTATGTTCTCTTTATTACGAATTTGAATGACATCATTGTTATTATTATTTTTTTAAAAATAAAGACGGTCTTGTTAATTAAGTTTTTTTTTTAAATTGAATTTTAAGAGTATAAGTTACATAACATATTCAACTGGAAGTGAAATTTGCATTAAGAAATGTGAACGACGTACAAAAATAAAAATAAAAAAATGCACCCGTTATTAGATAGTGGTTTCCCTCTTTGAAGAAATATATGGTCACGTAATAAAGCATGGAAAAATGTTGAATGACAAACATGAGAATCAATTACTAGAAGCAATAATTTTGATATAAAAAATGTCAGCTAGAGCATTACAAAAGTTAAATTTTCAATTAATATATTCTTATAATTAAATTTACACCCGTGCAGTGTAATTTATTTCCAAATCATATTATTATCTTTTGTAAATTATATTGTTTTAGTAGTATTATTAACATTATTATATTACCATTAACAATTTCATGAGTTTTTCTATTGAGTCGGAACGGGCTCTTTCTATGGAGCCCGACCGCAAATGGCAAAGAGACAAGTGTATGAGATACACATAATCATTTTTGACTTGAAATGTTTACGAAGGAACCGTGCGTATCAACAAATCCTTGATTAATGCTATATAGGATTTCCATTTTCTATTTTGATTTATATTATAGAAAATTAGTGTGCGTGGGAGTCCCTGATGATTAAATAAATCAAAATTTTACAATGACTATAATTTTAAAAAGATGCGAAAGCAAAAGCCTATGGGGTCGCTTATGTAACGGGATAACAAGCACTAGAACAACAGAAAATGTGCATATTTCCATCATTGCTGAACTTTGGACGTTTGCTACTTAATTTCTGGTTAGGTTGTCTTTTTCTTTTCTGATAAATATTATCAGCGTTCAAGCTTCATGAAAGAAAAATGAATAAACAAAATCCATAAATAATTGTTTAATCTTACATTTTCAAATCCCTATTTCTATAAAAATTGAAAACCACCATGCCCTACCATCACTCAGTATACTTATCTCCAATTCATAAATCCTTTTACCTCCAATTTTGAAAGATAAATTGCCGTAAAAAAAAATTGAAAGATAAATTCTATTTAGACAAAGGAGGAGACAAAAAGTATGATAAATAGGACATATGTCTTATGTGATTACATTTTTTGTAAAAGTGATGCGATGTGTTGAAAAATAAGATATTGTGATATGTTAGTTTTGTTTAAATTTTTGTGTGCACTTTTGTTCAAATAGCACAACTCATTTTGAAATAAGGTTTAATTTCTAATACTGATCACAACTTAAAATTACGGATCACAAGAACACAAGCAATAAAATATGAGCGATGTTATTTTTATAAACTGAAGACGGGTCTTTAGTCTAATTGATATTGCTACATTGGAGGATGAATAGATATACATAAATACATGGGGGTTTGCATTTATTCAATGACTAATAAGGAAATGACATATCCAGTCTAAATAAATAGCATAAAATATTTATTACTTATCTCACGATCATGGCATCCAACAAAAATTTTATTTTGCATACACGCAGGCATATTATTATACATGCATACATATATGACATATATAAGCTACAAGTGTGATAGTGCTATGTAATTTGATGTATGTCACATATGCATACATGCATAATAACATATCTAGTAAAATAAAATTCATGTGGTATATAAATATAAACTCCTTTAAAAACTTCTCACCCCTGTGAAACTTATGGATACATACCAAGTGAATTTGAAATACATATGACTTTGATTTGAAATACACTTAACGTGCTTTTTACCAAAATTTTGGGGAAGTTTTTAAAAATTTTCCAACAAATACAATCTCCATCCCCTGCAACTCCATATGTTGGAAGAAAGTATATACACAACAGCCAACAACATCTTTCAGAGGGATTAAATTTTGACACTCCAAAAGTATCATAATCCACCTCATGCACCAATCAACAACTCACGTGTGGATATAATGTCATCTCCAATAGTGCTCCAAAAGCACCTAGAAAATTTCCAGGTGCTACAGTGGTGCGCTAAATATGGCTCACTATTGTAGCGCTTGGAAATGCAAATGGCATTTCCGTTTATTCACGGAAACACCATTGCAAGCTTTTTTTTTTTTACCTCTCAAGCTTTGTGTTTACGTTGTTTCATTTTCTTTTTATATAACATTTCACGTGTGTTTATATTGTTCACCCGCTTTTTTAAACAACTTCACGTGTGTTTGTTTACTTTAATCTTTTTTAAAAAATTATTTCACATGTGTTCGGTTGCGTTTGGTTATTAATATGATGCGTAGTTATTTATTTTTCATAATACGTTAATGGTTGAAAATAGAAGAGAAATAGAAAAAAATGGTTATAGAGAATATATAGAGTGTGTGGATTGGAGAAGTTTTTTAAAAGAGAGGTTACTGTATTGTATTTTAGAGTACTAGTGTTATAATATCGAGTACGATGATTAGAGATGGCCTAACTGCCGCAATTTATTGCTAAAATGGACCCCAAATTTTACATGCATGTCGTTTATCGTTCTAGAAAACCCCCTTTAAGGCGCCCTTGAAGTACCTTCTAGAAAGCCCCATTTAAGGCACCCTTGAAGTACCTGCCCCCCCCCCCTTTAAGGGCAGGACACCGGCGCCAACTTCGTGTTCTCTTCAGTATCCTTCTGAATCAAAGATTATATGGCATCAGTATGATAAATGAAAAAAATTCCATCTTTAAAATGGCCAATTAAGGACTCCTTATTATATGCTTATACAGTTACCATACCTTTTAACTGGTGGAAGTCATATTTTTTAATATAATAAAAGAATGGAACCAGGCAACCAGCTGCCGAATAAATTCCTAATTACAAGAAAAGAAAGGAACATTCAAGTAGAAGGAACAAAACATGTTCTCATTCAACTTTGCTCCAACTGTTGGGTTGGAATATGTAATCCGAAATTCACTCAAGTTTCTCAACTATTTTTCAACTATTCTTTTATATTTGTTAACGATCGGCCCGCCATGCATGAGTCCCCTGGATTTGGCGTATGTGCCGACACCGCGACTGCGTATACAAAAGTTTTTTTTTTTGTACACAATTAATTATTTTTTGTATAATCATTATATACTCTCTCTGTTCAAATTATATAGTCCATTTTGGTAGCTCACGTGGATTAATAATTATATTGGAAATATATATTTTGTGATATGTGTTTAAAATTAATAGTTTTAACTATTAAATAGTAAAATAATGCGATTTTCAATTTCTTACTAAAGAAAGATTACTATATAATTGGGACACCCCAAAAAGATAATATAGACCATATAATTGGGAGGGAGGGAGCATATGTTTGTGTAAATAGCTAGATTTTTTTGCAATAATCAATGAAGGTTATTGTTAAGATATTATTTATTTGTACAAAATCATGTGATATGAAAAACAATTACTTATAAATTGGTTACTAATAAGCAATTATTTGACTTTAACGCAATAAATTTGAGTCCCTTTTTTGTGATTTTTCCTTATCACCATACATAAAAAAAGAAATAATTATGTTGTTCTCAAATAATATTACAGCATCCGTCCCATAAAGATAGTTCAGTAGTTAATTTCACATAGATAGATTAAAAAAATAATAGTTAAAATATTTGAAACATTAAATTTTACCTTATTTTTCACATATACTCTTATATCTCATTAATTGTTTGAAATACTTTCAATATATAAATAGTTGAATAACAATAATTAATTAAGAGTATGAATGAAAATGAAAAATTAAATACATACTTAACAGGGTAAATAGACTATTTTTTGTGACGGATAAAAATAGAATAGTAGACTATCTTTTTGGGACAGAGAGAGTAATTATTTTGACTTTCCACATCTATATTGATTATTATCTGCATTGATTATCTTGTATAAAAAATTCCAGAACCTATTACACAAGAATTTTAGAGATTCATTTCATATCCCACAATAATATTCTCCAACACCAAAATCAATAAACAGAAAAGTAGAAAAGATAGAAGTCAGTATCACAAGTGAAAAAAATGGGTTCAGGATTAGTTGTTTATACAAATTGATTGCATAATCGAACTTCAGGTAACTGAAATAATTTCACTTAATACCAGATGAAGGTAGCATAAGAATTTGAGGTAGTATTTTTATTGATTTTTGAGAGAATTTGTGAATTAAGATTTTCATGAAAGATCGTCGAGTTTTCGTGAACTGAAGAGGAGGGAGAGAGAGAGAGAGAGACAATCGACATCGCTCATTTCTCTAGTCTTGGCCAGCACGTGGTGATAAATCAGGGTAAGAATGAATTATGCCATTAGATTTGTGACCCGGATCGATGACACGGCATATAATGGATGATAAAAATGGATACACTGTGTATTTATTTATTTTTATTTTTTATTATTTTTATTTTTTAAGCAAATGATGTTTTCATTAAAATTGAAAGGAAAATGCAAGCGGTCTGATTATATAAACAAATCAGGCTTTGAATTTAGAGTCAGACCACTAATTACAGGGGGCTACATCACCTGTGTCGCGGGACGTGACCCCCTATAATTGGTGATCTGACTCCAAATTCAGAGTCTGATATGTTTCTATAGAAAATATAAAAATACAAGGCTACAATGAAACCAACAAACACTACAACCGGGCCCAGGTGACACAACAACTGGACTCAAAAAGACAGCTTGGAGCCCAAAAACTAAACAGCACAGCAGACACAAAACTAAATGAAAGACCATAAAAAAGACAGTCCTTCTGAAAAGAGCTAATCTCTTCCTTATAAAGTGAAAAAGTGCTATATGACCCTCCTGTTATTGGTAGATTAGGAGACAGGCCCCCTGATCCCCTAATAACATGAGGTCGTGTGGTACTTTTCTACTCTATAAGGGAGATGTTAGTTCTTCTTAGAATTTTTCTAAAAATAGACCCCAAATGGAACAAACACAAATTGAACAAGAAACAGATAGAAACTAGACAAAGGAAACAACATGAGCGACTGAACAGAAGCACAATTTGGGCACCCACCAGAACCACATGCACACCAAAGAGAACATTAGCATATTAAGGAATAATGTCAATATATCCTCTGTCAGGAGACTCATAACCCAGCCTTTTCACACGGGCATTGGTAAATTATTGATATCATATCAAATGTCAAGATATTTCACACTTAATTAGTCATCATACCATCACCAGAGGTTCTAAATAGGGAAAAAAAGCAATCAAAACACCTAATCACATAATCACCACCTCAATTTCGGTGCCGTGTTTGATATTTTAGGGGCTCTAAGTAAATTTTTTATTAAAGACCTTCTAATTATATATAATACTAAAATTATATATAACCAATATCATATATATAAATTTAACTAAAACTATTAAAAAACTTATATGTAATGAACATAAAATATTTATTCATTTTTGAAAGTAAATCCACATATTTCACTTTATATTCACCCTTCTAGCTTTTTGGATGAAAAAATCCATAATTATAGTAGTACAATCAATTTGTTCCAACATATATTTTTCAATATATATCATTGCCAATCCATTCAATTTTTCTTGTGACATTGTTGATCGTAGGTAAGGTTTTATCAGCTTCAACTCAGAGAAGCTTCTTTCTATAGACACTACTGTAAGTGATATAGTCAAAAGTATTCTATAAGCAATCCACACATTGGGGTAAATTTAGATAGCCTGTAAACTTGAAACGGAATCCGAAAGAACGTCTTTTTAATTAATATTTGAATTGGGTAAATTTCAAATTTCTTTGTTATTTTACCATTGAAGGAAACGAAATTAATTTCAAAGAATAAGAACTTACTTTGAATTGAATTGTTGAATGAATGTTGTAAGTTGATGTGCAAAGAAGTTAGAATTTAGGCTTTACTAAAAATTTTTTAGTAGAAAATTTAAATGGGCCTTCACTGCATCTTTCGGGGGTCTAAGCGATCGGCTAGAATGTCTAGTCTCGGGTGCAGTATTGCTTAATTCAACACCATAATCATTGTCTTAAAGAAACTGATACGAACAAGGGTTACAGATGACGCAAATTGATAGAGGACTCCAATCGTCACCGGCCTGCGCCTTCTAGAATACTCTAGAAAGGTTGACACGTTAGCATAGGTTGGTAAAACAAAAAACCAAATCAGCAAAAAAAATTGTTTTGGATGCAGAAAACACAATCTGAAAAAATTCCACACTGAACTTTTACTCGCCATCTTCATCTCCTGACCCAACACTGGTAAGAGCATCTAGTCATTCAAGTACAAAATTGTTCACCCTCTTGCACTCAAGTCGTTCAATTAAAGGCACCTTCCTCCATTCATATCTGAGCTTGTTCAAATTGGACTATTGGAGAACTTTTGGTGCACCGCAAGACTACAATAAAGACGAGAAGAAGAGAGAAATGGAACTGGTAACAATTAATCGAGAAGATAGAAAGAATGCGGGCAGAATAAAGTGTTGTGGGCCCCTGATCTTCTTCTTTATTAATGTGGTAATCCCTTTAACGGGAGGTAGTCTTACCTATATTTAATAAGGTGAACAAAATTGTACTCTTATAAAAAAGCGGCATGTTCCTTTTCATAGGAACAATACACAAAAAAACACCCCCCCTCTATATAGTACATATCCTGACATGCACATCTACATCACCTACATGTAATCCACAACTTTGTGATATTATTTCAGAAACCAAAGTACTTGGGGAAAAAAAAAATCAATACCATTTCAAACATTCCATAGATCAATACGTCCCCAACACACATTCTATAGTGTTTAAAGGACAGTGTGACACTTACTTATTGGGTGTGTTGGGTGATGGACCCTCTAACATACCTAATTAGTGAGTATCACACTGTCCTTTAGACACCATAAATAATATCTAAAAGACACTATAGAAGCACTGATGTTCTCAAACCATAACACATAACAGAAATAAGCAATGTCCAAACTCAATAAACCAACAGTCAAACATTGACGGAGACAAGTGGTAGCTGGACCTAGCTCAGTTAGGTCCAGCCCAAGACCCATACTTGGTCCGAAAATCTGAATTCTTGTTTAAAGCTCATTATTTGTCAAAATTTAGAGAAATTATAATGAGAAGAGAGGTAGAATGTATATTGAAAATGTAAAAATATTTAAAATATGTGATTATAGTTAAGCGATTATCAAATAAAATATCAAATCAGTGGTAATTAAAATTATAATTTAAGAGAATACTGATAAATGAAGAGAATCAAACAAGCTAGTCTCCTTTTTTTTTATTTTTGACAAAATAATTCTCAGTAGGGCATCCCCCTACCCAAAAAAAAAAAATAATAATAATCCAATGCATAGAGTGGGAGGGACAAAGTGGAGACCGGAGAGCGCCATCGGAACTTTTTTTTTTTAGGGTCAAAATTATTTTTTATCCGTTTACTCATTGATTCTTTCATTAGAAAATAAACTGAAGACCTATTGTTTAGCGCACTACATTTTGTTTTAAATTACCAACCTACTTATGTTCGAGTCATCTATTGACTTCAAAAATGAACTTGTGTACATCAAGTTTAGATTCTGTACCAAAATACAATCAATTTGTCCGCTACATCATTGTCATCAAAATCTATATATCTATAAATATAATATAAATGCAGAGTTTGTCTGACTCAATTTGATCGTCAGGCACAATTAGAAATAATTTTCCCGTTCATTGTTTGGCTTCTTTAAAAAATCAACTTGCTTGCGTCATTATTCTATTATTATATTTTTTTCCTTATTTTTATACTTTCCCTTTTAATTGTTTAATTTATTATTTTTATTTTGGGACTTTTATCTACATATTAATTTAATATTTTTATTTTAAAACTCTATTTACATATTATATTTTGATTAGATATATCATATATTTGTCTAATGGTTTACTTTCTCAACATAATATGTCCATGAAACGTACGAGTGCAAATCATAGTAGTTTGTAAATACATGAGTGTGAAACTAATATAGATTATGCTATCGGATGTTATTGCCGTTAAAAGAAATAAAAAATAAGAATTAATAAAAAAATTATTGGTTCAATTATTATATTTTTCCTTACTTTTATATTTTTCCTTTTAATAATTTAATTTAACATTTTTATTTTGAGACTCCAGCCACATATTACATTTTGGTTAGATAAATTTCACATTTGCCTAATGGGTTTGAATTACATGAAAATAGATAATCTATGAATCTTGATTTCAATATTACTTTTACTTATTATTATACTTTTCTTTTTAATTATTTAATTTAATATTTTTATTTTGAGACTCTATCTACAAATTATATTTTGGTTAGATATATATCATATTTGCCTGATGGATTTCAATTTTACTTTGTTCGATTGTATAATTTCATCATTTTATATTCTCCTACTCTATTGTATTTTATTTTGTTAGTATAATATGTCCTTGAAACACACCGGTGTGAAGCATAGTATATCCATGAAATGCATGAGTGTGAAACTAATATAATTTATGCTATCGGGTTTTATTGTCTTTAAAGGAAATAAAAAACAAGAATTAATAAAAAAATTATTGGTTCAATTATTATATACTTGTCCTTTTAATCATTTAATTTAATATTTTTATTTTGAGCATATTATATTTTGGTTAGATATATCTCATATTTACCTAATATATTTAAATTACATGAAAATAGATAATATATCAATCTAAATTTCTATATTATTATAATTTTCCTTTTAATCATTTAATTTAATATTTTTATTTTAGAAATCTATCTATATATTACATTTTGGTTAGATATATCCCATATTTGCTTACTGGATTTAAATTTTACTTTGTTCGATTGTATAATTTCATAATTTTATATCCTTCTGTTATATTGTATTTTACTTTGTCACTATAATATATCCGTGAAACGCACGTGTGTGAAGCATAGTATATCTGTAAATGCCTGGGTGTGAAGCTAATATAGAATTATGCTATCGAATTTTATTGTCTTTAAAGGAAATAAAAAATAAAAATTAATAGAAAAATTATTAGTTCAACGAGATCACAATGGACTAATAACAAGAATTTAAAATTATGTCATCGAAATAAAGAATATAAGATGCACATTAATTTCACGCAAGTTGCGTTTTTTAGTTTTTTTTATAATATTAAGCTTGATAAACGTAATTTTATTATATTTTATGTATGAAATTCTTTTATAGTTCTATCCCATATAACGCACGGGTGGAATCTTGTTAATCTAATTTTGAATTGAATACCAACAATTAGTGCTTTTAGTTAATCATATGATTATAGATACTCTCAATAATTTACAGTATTAAAAAAAATTTGGGAGAGAGCCCCCCAAATCCCGCGGAAGGGGTCCGCCCCCTTCAACCGCAATTCTTTTTTATGAATTTAGCTAGTTAGGAGTTTACAATTAGACATACATATATATATATATATATGTATGTATAAAAAGGATGAATGGATAATACCGTCAAATATATAGTGGGAGATCGATATTGATCCGGTAGGTCAAGATAAGAGAAATATCCTGCAGGGAGAGATTATAAATAAATCAATCAATTAATATATTTTTTTTTGGGTTCTGTGCGATAATTTCGGATTTTGACTAATTTCCAAATTGAACTACAGAGTTATCAATATTCATTCATGCATTATTGTGAACAGCTGGTTACCCGAATTTAGCATCCAATACTGGGCACGTTCAACTATTGCAAAGGATTGTTTGTTTCTTAGTCTAATTCATTTCATGTCCTATTTCCTCCCTCCCTAGAATTTTACATTTATTAATTATTACACCTCGCATTATTATTATTTTAAATTCCCCCTCCACAAATATGTAGTCCATTTGGTTTAGTCTACCAAAAAGATAGTCAAATATTCTATTTTCGTATATCTCAATAATAAGATAGTTTAGTTGTTATATTAGACTTGTATTTAGTTTTTCCTTTTGATGTTTTTCCATTAGCTAATTAACCATTTAAAATCTCTAGATACCAAAATTTGAGAGGAAAATGGGTTAATTAATTTTATTTGGCATGATATTCAAGGTGTTCGCGTAATTATAATGGACACAATTTGAATAATTTTATTCATTTCAATATTAATTAATCATACTTTAGTTATTGGTATTAATTCCAAGTTATTAATTATGCATAAAGGCTAAAATCAAAAAATACACATAAAATTAAATATTCCAACTACATTATTTATCGATTTCTAATTCGTGTGAAAATACATATTGTCTTATCTTTGTGAGGACCGTGGAAGTATTATTTAAGCTTATCCAATCATGGCCTTAAGAAAATCCTACTTCTAGGGACCCTCGGAATTCCATTTCCAGGTTAGTTTCCCTACATTGGGTGGGAATCCTCGCTTCCCGGGAGTTTTCCCACCTTTCTCTCTCTATATATACGCAAGAGCTCCTTTCTCTCTCTGTATAGACACAGTTAATTTCAGCCTTTGGAAATCTCAATCTTGTTGACGTCTAAGGATCGAAGACCTCACAGAATTCCAACGAGGGTTTACAGTTCACGTAGAGGTTCAGTTTAATTTCTGATCAATCAACATGCCGCCGACAGAGAAACAGAGATCGGAACTGGAAGAAGAAGAAGCAGTACGTGAGATCGGGGATGATGATAATGGACTGGAGTTGGAGAAGGCGTTTAAGGACGTCGAGGTTCCGCCATGGGGGAAGCAAATCACGTTAAGAGCGGTGTTTACAAGCCTGATTTTGAGCTTCGTTTTTAACATTATTGTGTGTAAATTGAATCTCACCACTGGTGTGATTCCGTCCTTGAATGTCGCCGCCGGACTACTCGGATTTGCCATTGTTAAGGCGTGGACGTCGATTCTCGGAAAGTGCGGTATCTTGAAGCAACCTTTTACCAGACAAGAGAACACAGTAATTCAGACCTGTGTTGTTGCCTCTTCCGGGATCGCCTTCAGTAGTACGTGATCATTATTCTTCTTTCATATTTCCTCTCGATCATCTAATTGATTTTTTCATCAATTTGGGAATTTGCTTCTTTGCTGAATGAATAATTCTACGGAGACGTTTTGGGTGACATGGTTAAAATTCATCACTTGCATTCATCACTTTCCAGTTGTTCATTTTCCTTGTTCCATAATGCTAGGCAGCCCTAACACGGAACTACACCTATTGATATATAGATCACTGATTGCTTTCATTAAAAAGATTATATATAGTATTTCAATTTTCGTGTACATATATATGAAAGTCAAGTCATTTCGGGTACTGATTGCGTATCGGCCTAAATGCCACCGTAAAACTTAGGACCAAAAATTTTCTAACATCCATATGAGTATTGTTATTTTTGCATGTATGCATGCCACATACACGGGATTTAGAAAATTACTGAGCATAGGACTGGACTAATTATAACTATGACGCATTTGTGTGATCCACTTTGAGGGGGAAAAGGTGATAGTGTTGGGGTTTTATGCATGCCATTAGTTCAAACTGTTTTTACTGGATTGGGACGATGGGGCTTTATGTATGCCATTACTTCAAACTGTTTTTACTGGATTGGGACTAATCTCTATTATATATATAATGAATGGTAAACACATTGGAAAATTTGCAGGTGGGACTGCGAGTTATCTGCTAGGAATGAGTTCAAGGATCTCAGCTCAAGCAGATGCCGGCAATACTCCAATGAATGTGAAGAAGCTCTCTCTTGGCTGGATAATGGGATTCCTTTTTGCTGTCAGCTTTGTTGGGCTATTCTCAATAGTGCCTTTAAGAAAGGTATATGCACATGTTAAGTTCAATTATCAGTTAATTACTGTCCGCTATTCTCATAATTGGTTGATACATAACATTCTTTGAAATTTTCTGATGATCAGATGATGATCTTGAAGTACAAATTGACTTATCCCAGTGGAACTGCAACTGCATATCTGATCAACAGCTTCCACACTCGCAAAGGAGCCAAGCTAGCCAAGTATATAAAAAATTTCAACACGACTTTGTCTATAATTTATCTTTATTCTCTATATCGCAAATATCAACTTCTAAATTCTAGTTAAAGTTGCAAGTGGGCCCACGTTGTCCACAGAATTTTATGTCAACTTTAGCTAGCCCTTCAAAAACCGTTGACTTGTCAACATCTGTAAAGAACAAAGTCATATATATACTGTATATTCAATTCTCAAACGCTAATCTATTTTTGGATATGCAGGAAACAAGTAGCGACACTTTTCAAGTCCTTTTGCTTTAGCTTTCTGTTCGCTTGTTTCCAGTGGTTCTTTGATCAGCCGCTGATGGCTGTGGTTTCAGTAGCTTCCCTACTTTCGGACTGCAGGCCTTTAAACAAAGGTATGTTTCTTTGCCGTTTCACTTTTATTTCTAGATTTATTAACAGTTTACTAATTCTAAATTATTTTGAGTAATAGGTTGCTTCATGATTTAGATGAACATAAGTTAATCGGATGTTTGAAACAAGATTTATTATAAATACTTATTACTAGTGATAGCTAGACTGATAGTATATGTCCATTTGCAGGTTCTATTTTGATTTCTCATCAACATACGTTGGAGTTGGTATGATATGCCCTTACATGGTGAATATCTCATTACTTATTGGAGCCATTGTTTCATGGGGAATCATGTGGCCGATGATTGAAGCTAAGAAAGGCAGCTGGTATAGTGCTGACCTATCTGCAAGTAGTCTTCATGGAATCCAAGGATACAGAGTAAGTTAAACATAACTCATCCTTAATTAATCTCAGACGAACGTTAAAAACTGTCGTTTCTAGTGTGTGACTGCTCGTGCCAGTTAACTTATCACTCTGACTTTTCTTGATCATGACAGGTTTTTCTTGCTATTGCCATGATGCTTGGTGATGGTCTGTTCCATGTTGTGTACATGATCATCATTACGTCAAAAAGTTTTGTTAATCGCAAGTCGGAGAAATCCAGTGAGGATGAAAGCGAGGGAGGAGATTATGACGACAAGCAAAGAACTACCTACTTCTTGAAAGACCAAATTCCAAATTATGCTGCCATACTTGGCTACCTAGTCTTGGCCGGCTTATCTATCATTGTGGTGCCGATTATCTTCCACCAGCTGAAATGGTAAAATTTTACTTCATTGTAGCACTACTTTTTCCTTTTAATTTATTATTAATAAATTTTTATTTTTTTTTTAACTTTCATTATTTACACAATTCAGCACTGAAAAATGGTTACTAATGTCTCCAACAGGTATCACATACTGGTGGCCTACGCGATTGCTCCAATTCTAGCCTTCTGCAATGCCTATGGATGTGGGCTAACAGATTGGTCACTAGCCTCGAATTACGGCAAAATTGCAATCCTCGTTTTCAGTGCTTGGGTTGGCCTCGACCACGGTGGAGTTCTTGCTGGCTTGGCTTCTTGTGGTGTGATGATGAGCATTGTATCAACAGCCTCAGACTTAATGCAGGATTTCAAGACTGGCTATCTGACACTTTCATCCCCACGGTCCATGTTCTTCAGTCAAGTTTTCGGCACAGCTATGGGATGCGTAATGTCACCATTGGTTTTCTGGTTCTTCTACAAAGCATACAGTGTAGGTGACCCCGAGGGTGCATACCCTGCCCCCTATGCGTTAATGTATCGTGGAATAGCCCTTCTTGGGGTCGAGGGCTTCTCTTCTCTACCCAAGAATTGCGTGAAAATCGCGATCGGATTCTTCATTGCAGCTGTAGTGATAAACCTGACAATTGAAATTTTGAAGAAGACTGAAACCAAGTACAGAATCTACAGGTTCATTCCAAGTCCAATGTGCATGGCTATACCGTTCTATTTGGGCTCTTATTTTGCCATCGACATGTGCATCGGGAGCTTGATTTTGTTGCTCTTCCGATCTGGAAGAACAAGAGAAAGGCCAGAGAACTTGGCCCTGCAGTTGCATCTGGGCTGATTTGTGGTGAATCTCTCTGGGGAGTTCCTGCCGCGATTCTTGCATTGGCGGGGGTTAATGCGCCAATTTGCATGAAGTTTTTATCTGCCAAGGCAAATAGCAAGGTTGATTCATTTCTAGGAAGCTGATAATTTGATTCATAAGTCGTACAAAACAATTTGCAGGAATTTACATTTTTCTATTACCGTGGTTTAATCTTCTTACTTTAGTCTGTGTTTTTATTTTTCAGTACTATTAGTAAAATGTGCTTTTTAATCTTTAATAATTTATCATTTTTTTTTAACATTGATTCACCATACGATATATCTATAGATAAATGACGAATAGCTTAATGACGAATGCTTTGGTCGTTATCCCCTTGGTCGATCCAAGACTACATATGATATTAGTATAATCATCTTATAAGGTTCTCCTTTGCCACATACTCTTAATTTCACATAAATTAAGAAAAGTACATTTAATATTGTTAGAAAAATAAAATTTAAAAATATCTTCTAATATACCTTTTCATTTATTGATTACTATTTCACGTTAATAGTATTATTTTGTAGATGATTATGCATATTAAATAAGAATATATAATAAGAAAATTAAGATTCTAACTTTATTTCAATGATGAAAGATTTGAGACGAACAAAAAAGGGAAATCAAGTCTATTTTAGTGACACGGAGAGTAAAAATTAAAATCCTTATTGGCTCTTACCTAGGCTACAAGCATACATGAACTTACCGCATCTACCCACCCACCCAATAAAAAAAAAATGCCGCGCTGCATTCAATTTTGACGGTCAGGATCTTCAGTTTCAGTGAGATTACCAATCGAGTCAGGCCTTTTATGCCCTTGACTCGATAAAATGGCACACGTCTGGTAAAGAATATAACTTTCTTCCTCAAAGGCATAAAAATGACATCGTATAGAGTTTCATATACACAAATTAGTTTATGACGATATAAAGCAATCCAAGATGGTGCGTAGAAAGGCCCAAAATTTGCAGGTGCAACGATACCTCTGCCTAGCCCCATTATTATCCTAGTAAGAAAAATGCAACGGGCTGCTAGTATAATTTTTCTCTTCTGTTTCCTCATCTCCGCAGTTATTTCAGAGTTCTAACCGACGGAAATTGCAGTCCATGAAAACATAATGTGCCGCCCTATGGGATAATCAATATGTCAGCTCTTGCTGATACTGCCATAGCAGAAATAAGATTGTTAGCAACAATGGGAATAGAGTGGGGCACCCTTCCATTTAGAAAATAACCAACCAAATAAATCACAGATCAAACCAAATGTCCAACAAGTTCTATTTTTAATAACTAACAGTTTTTCTGAAGAACAATGCGATGTTGCACTGCTTGTACTCAAGTCTATGCTCCACACTGATAGGCCTGACTGACTGTAGAGATATGGTAGCCATTTTCTTTTGGTGTTCTGCTAAGTAGCATTACCCCTTTTCTAATCAGGAAAACCAAAAGTCGATAAGGACCACTAGATTCAAAGATTGGTGGACTGAGTAACCTTCAAGAACCTTTAACAACCAACTGCAAGATGCTTATATTGGCAGAAGGGTGAAGAGTGGAAACATATTATCAGTTACTTGAGGTTCAGTTCCTTGCAGTTGCATGAGTATAAATTCGAGCTGCTTCTCTATAAAGTCGCAGGTAGAGTTACATACTACTTGATTCAAAAGGGTTCAAGCACATATGGTTGGTTCAAATTCCACAATAAGAAGCATTTGTAGGCCAAGATAGACTCTTCTTTGTCATGGATTGCCCATATCATAAAACAGGGAGTTTAAAAATGTACCATGCTAGACTACAATAGTAATTGGTTTATAATTCAAGTCATGTACATTATTTCAGAATTATTGTCCCTCAGACAGAGATATTACCAATAGGATTCTGCCGAAGCAAAAATATAATGGCTCCTTTGATTGGATTAAAAAGCCAGCACGTAAACATCTTAAATATCTTGCTTTTTCCTAAGAAACCACATAGTAATATACAGTTAAGGTTCTCTTTACCTCTGTCTTTGGGGAATTTCCCTGAGGGCATGTGCCCCAGAAAAGAAGCAAGCTCACCTACAAGTAGAAAGTAAAATACCAAACCAAGCTTTAGATCGGAAGAGCGTCAGCTACAAGTAAAATACCAAACCAAGTTCCCTAAGGGCATGTCCTAGTGGCTAGTAATAAGCTCACCAGCAAGTAAAATACCAAACCAAGCTTTTATTATATTGAGGTCAGCTACATGTATTATTTCTTGTCCCTTCATTCATTTCTACTAAATAGATCTAAATAGCATGTCATATTAGTTCCCATTCCTCTTCCAATCAGCATATAAAGATGTTTAGCCGCAGTTGAACAAATAAAAAGAACTGGAACCAAGGCAACCGACAGGCTTTTCCAGTAGGAAAACATGATGTAAAAATAAAAGTTCCACTAGATCCTTAAAATCAAAAGCTGGCATCATTTTCAAAGATCAAATACTGGGGAACTTGATGCTTTAAGTGGTATTAGGCTGCAAAGAAAAGAAAAGAAAAACAGTGAATGGAGATTTACAGACCTCTAAAGATGGTGCTCAGCCTGGCGATTCTTTACACTTTCCCAAATACCCTTTAAATTTAGAAACATGTTCCAAGAATAGAGTTACAGACTGATTCCGGTATGCACGTAAATCATTTTCAAATATAGCAGTTTATCCCGCAAAGAATAATAACAGAAAGAAAGCCTTTGGAAAAAATAGACTATTAGAATTTGATAATTTAGTGAAGTAACCAACTCACCTCTTCAGCAATTGCACATGACCTACATGACGTTAAGGGTTGAATAAACCAGAACCGCCCATATTCATAGCTATAAGTACAGAGATACTCGTAATCACGGCAAGCCAAAATAAGGTTGATCCTGTACATTAGAGGTATTCTTAGTGGCAGTTTGATAAAAAAAGAAAGTCTGAGAAAATTAAATGAAATTATAATACTGCAGTGTAGAAAACTACCTCTAGAACTACCAGCTTCACTTTCTGAAACTACCCGGCCAGATCGCCCAGTAAATTTTGGTGTTGTCTCAGTATCTGAACCAACATCTGAAGACTTGGTGTTCACCGTTTCTGATGTCACTATGCCTCGGAATTCTTCACTAACAAGTAAAGCTGCTAGAACATCCATGAAAGATTCTGCATCTTTTCCCATCAGTATATCCTTGCTTGGCTCAGGAGTTGAGGCATCTGATACATCAGAAAACTCATCATCAGAAGCATCTGTAACCGTAGAACTTTTTTCAGTTTTTTCATCTTCTTCGTCCTCCACATAGGCTTTATATGTCAAGCGGAGTAATATTTCTCCGGCTGCTCCTCTTCCAAATGGGGTCCACCCTCCTTGAAGTACCACAATCCTGTCTATCGGAACAGTGTCTTTCAAAGATCCAAGATCAACCTGGAAACAGAACTTGATCAGAAGGTTCTACATAAAACCATTTTTTAAGTCAATATATCCTACTTGGCACTTGGTGGTTGACAAGGACTATAATAATGTGCATACAGTCTAGCAGAAAATTTGAATCACAATGTGGAGACACAAATAAAACCTTTAAAAGCTAGTACATGTCAAAGAAAACTAAAACCCTTCATCACTCCAAAGAAAGAAGACATGCTCAATGAAAGAAAAATAAAGAAGAAATAACATGACAAGTGGCATATGTTATTTGTTGTAACACCATTTTAACATGAAAAAATTACATGCGAAAAATGAAAGTTGTTTCCTCTCCTTCATTACTGATTCCAAAGAAAATAAACTAGAAATTGCATTTTGAGTCTCTAGTCAGAAAGTGTCTTACCAAGTTTGTTAAAGACAAAAGACCAAACAGTTTGGGTTCATAGTGATCAGATCAGACAAAACGGAGAATCTTTTTGACATATAAAATGGAGGGAGAGTTTCAACAATCTATTTGGGAAAAGGCATGGTGTAGATATTGTAAGATAGGAATGTTATCATATACTAGAAGAATTCAGTCCTTGGAAGCTAGGGAGCTATGAAGAGGTGAAGAATTGGTCCACTCCTACCAAATATCATATGGTTGACAAATTATTTTTAATCCCCTCAAGTATACAATGGGGCAGTCACGAGCTTATACGCAGTGACAATGATACTTGAGAATTCCGGATGCATAGATAGGTTCACCTGAAGTTACTACCTCAGGTGCTTGTAATTTCAGTTTAGCCACAAGTCCTCATCTCTTTGCGTTTATCCACCTTAAGAATTGAAATTTTTTTACCTCTCTATGGCACAATTCTCTTTGAACACCAATAGCTGCTAAATTTATAAAGGAAAAAAAAAAAAAAAAAAAAAAGAAAGAAAGAAAGGAAAAAGAAAAAACCGACCAAATAAAGGGGAATTTATAATCTTGAAACAATTTCGTTGTGATTTGCAAATTTCAAAACATCTTACCTCGGCAGTGCCGACTGACAAATCCGCAAATCCAAGAGAATCCTTCACTTCAATGTATAATATTTCTTTCCTAGGGTTAGCAACTAACATGTGAAAATCCTGTAAAAAGGGATCATTGCATTATGGTTGGAAGCACATGTAGAACTTATTGTGGTATAGTTTCTTATGAGCTGTAGATTCAGCAGATGATTTGGATGAATAACTTACCTGATTCCAGATTGGCTGGCCCGGAGGTCCAGTGATGGTGGTTTGACTGTTCCTTTTACTGCGTATTACTTGGTCTCCCAGTCTCAGAACAACGTATGGATCTGTTTTGCCTGAACATGGAACGATATAATGTCACACAGACATACAGAATTGCATTATCACAAGGAGCAAACAACAGTTAAGAGAATCAGCAGGAAATTCTTTCAGAAAAGCTGATCCCAACTCATGGAGAGAGCTGACAATGACTGGATACTCAAGCATGATAATTTGGAGCCATAATCTTGAGGGGAACTTCTTACCATAGAAAATATAAGTAAGTTTCCGGGCGTCTAGAACTGTCACAGACAATTCTCCAGCATAGTCCTTATTTCCCTCTTGAATTTCTCCAGATTTTAAATCGTTTGGAAGAGGTCCAACAGCTTTTCCTTTCTGAAAATCTAGAACAATCTTATTTGGGCGCACAAATAACCGAGGTAGATCCTCGGTGAGAAGTTTTGTCAAAAACCTGGAAAGCTAAAACATTTAGTTCAGATTATGAATGAACTTAATTTTAAGTTAATAGAAAATCAAATATCATGAACAGAAAATTGAATATCGTGAACAGACAGTAGTGACTTACGAAATGTTACAAGTAACACATTCAAGCCTGACCTACAGAAACAATGAAGTGCTGACAGAAAGTGCAGAGAATCAAGGTACAAGTTATTTGTGTTTCTAGAATTATTACAGAAAGTTCCAGTAAGTATACAATTTCATCCAGAAGTAAGAAAAAGATGATCCACAATAATGAAAGTTCCAGTAAGTATACAATTTCATCCCAGAAGTAAGAAAAAGATGATCCACAATAATTATTAGCTTCATTACATTAAAAGCTAAATTCTTTAAACACTCAATAGAAAAAAGACTAATAAACTAGAGTAAAAATAGATAAATATCCAGTTTCAACTTTTAGGGGGCACATTTGATAAATCATAATAATAGCCAGGAGAAACTTCACTTACATTGAGAGGACAGGTATTGCTGAATGTCGCCAGAAGCATCATGAAAAGGAAATCTTGTCAATAACAATAATTAGATGAAAACATAAGTCAAAAAGAAAGATGACTGAACAATATATTAAATCAATCTCAATAGGTTAATCCAGAATCATTGGACATATAATGCCCAGGAAAGAACTGACATCAAATTGAACACATGAACTGTTGCCGGTTCAGAGGAATATTAATTAAGCAGCTTAAATAAGTCAATAAACTATACTAAGTTTTAAGAGAATAGAGTATCTGAATGAGAATGGAAAATATGTCAACTAGATTAAGTTTGAAAATTGTTTCAGTATCTTGTACTCTATTAACTACTTTCTAATATTTACCTTGGTTTTTCTAGCAAGTTAAAGATAATTATTTCATTGAATAGTTCTACTTTTAACAGCACATGTACACAAAATTTCACACAATGCATATGTCCCATAACTCATGTGATTCCCATTGATTTAAAAGTAACGTGATGTGTACTAAAACAGGATCCTGCCATGTGTGTGTTGTGTAAATATTGTGTAAGTTCTTTGCGTAGTATTGTTCTATTTTGTTTACTTAACATCATTTGCAACATCATATGTACACCATTCCTTTAATTAAATCAAAACATTGTCCAAAATTTCTGCTTTCTTTCCGCAAGCTATCACACACAACGCTATAATAAAGTTCATAGTGCATTTTGAATGATCAATGAACTGTTACCCAACAAGAATTAAGAAACAACACCCTCAGGGAGTCTTGTCACAGAACAATTTAAAAAAAAAAAAAAAAGAAAAAAGGAAAATCTAACCCAACATGCTAGGCTTTTTCATGCAACTCAATTCTGCTCTACCAATTCTCATGTTTTTTACTAATGGATTCAGTTTCCTTGCCATAAATAGATTTAGTAAAGTTATGGAACATATGAAATTATTACGTACCCATAAGATTGAATAAGCGAAATGGTGACAATTCAAATTTTATCTTTGGAAGAGAAACAAATGCCCAGGAAAGAGCTCCCACCCATGGTTCTGATGGAATTAATCGCAATTTGACCCACAATTCTCCATCGATATCGAAGTCTCGCACACCAACTGGCACAACGATGGGAAGAATGCCGAATTTTAGTGACAGCATTAATAGCATACGTGCACCACCAGTGTAACGGAGGCCTATCTGGTATCTTGGTCGCAGGAAAAAGGGGAAAGATCATCATTACATGTAATTCTACATATTCAATCAATCAGGTATACAGATTGAGAAAAGCTATTCATTTTAGATCATGAGCCCGTCGATACCAACCATGCAAATCTCATTAACATATGACGGTACATTAACGACTAGAAAAAAAGTAGAAGTAACCAAAGTCAGTATGGAAAAGCAACAAACTATTATCTGAAATGATGTAAAATTTAACACCCAAAAAAAAAAAAAGGGTTCCATAGGTCCCAAATCTTTACATGAACTACTACACCAGCCAAATTTATCCGTATAGCCTATAGGTACTCCCTGGCAAGTTATTAGCATCTTGTAACCACATGTTAATTGGATGCTTCAAAGTGTTACTAGTAACCACATTCAAGATGTTCTGGGCTGTCTCGTTATTCAAACTTTTCTTCATTGTCTGGAAGGTTTTTGCATCTTAGTGTTAACTTTTACCAAATCTTGAACCTTGTCTTTGCAGATATATTGAAAATTTAACTTCAGTTACATGAAAGTTCACTAGTTCATTCTAACTCAAGCTTCAGCTTACTTTGGGAATATTCCACAGAAATGCAGTCCAATACCACAAAATATTGAAGCCATAAACAAATTGTTAATCATGAAGGGTCTCAATTCTCAGAAGTTCAAAGTTGGTTAAATTCACATCTATGGTTACATGTGACATGCATACACTTGAAGATTCTGCAGGGCAGCACAGGCAAATTTTCTTGCAGAGCAAAAAGTTAATCAATAAATAGGTTTCCACTCACTTTACAGTCTAGTATTTTGTCTATTGAGATAGCCTTAGCAAAATTCAACCCTATGTTTAAGCTAGATTAGTCATGTCCAATTATGAAGGCAAGAAAAATGGTCACATTTAGCTGACAGCATGGCTGTACTCCTGAGCTCCTATTTTTTAGCTCATGGCAACCAGACAAGTTCTGAAGAAAAGAGCCCAACAATTACATATATCATATTTATCATTCCCCTACTCTCTGCTAGCCAATATATTAATAACCAACATGTCAATTTGGCCTTTTTTGTCTTTTTTTTTTTTTTTTTTTTTGGTGGTGGGGTGGTATTGGGGGAATGAATATGTCCCCATTCTTGTATCAAGTTGTGGAAAGTATGGTAAAAAATATTTAATAACGTAATGAAATTTGTCTTGAACATGACTGAAGCAACATTGCAATAGAAAACACTCACTGCAAATCGTTGATGCGACGGGAAGTACGACGCTCGACGCTCCTGACGGACAATGGCTCATTGCCCAAAGAGAACTGTTTGATCTCAACCCTCTGTACATAATCCGGCTTCCTGATATTGTCAATGACAGGCTGCAGCAAGCCGATGATCCAATTCTCAATTCCAGCCCTGTAGACCTTCCATAGCTTCCCCAGCACCATGTTTACCCATTCCACTGATTCTTTCCTCTGCAAATCCTTCTCAAGAAACATGGATAAGTTGGCAGGCACCTGTGGCCAACTCCCAGGCTTAATGTTGGGCCCCGCATTCCTCTTCTGAGAGGTCCACAACTTATCGAAAACAACCCCTATGAAAAAGAAGAAGGCAAAAAGGCCGACAATGTTGCTGTTTATTAGAGGAGGGGTTGGGATTGGGTGTATCACCCCAAGCTGAGTTCTTAACTTATCTACAATAGGGTCCTCTGCAAAACCAGAACCGTAGTAACTACCACTCGTACTGTTATTGCCGCTACTACTTGTAGCATCAACAGATGAAGTGCAATCCAATTCATCATCGGAAAATCGCTTCAAGACTATGTTTTTAGCCCCCCGTCTGGTAGCATTGGCAAAGTTTTTGGGGTCTATGCTGAAATGGGATTGGGATGTCCCACCATGGCAAGCTTGCACCTGTATAATTGCCCATCTCACATTTTTTATTATCCTTTTAGTCCGGGTTATCACGTTTCCATGCCGATAATCGCCATGGTAGCAACTGTTACTTTTACACGAACAGAAGCAGGTACAACGAAGAGGAGGCAGGGAAGAAAAAGCCCACAACGGCTTTTTCTGTGAAAAATCACAGCAAAGGGGTGAAGTATTCAAAGTCGATTGCAAAATCATTAAATTACAAGAAACCAATAAGAAAAACACCAAAGAGACGAAGAACTGAACTGCCTTCCGCCTCCACTACATAAACAAAAGCATAACCAATTAGAAAACATGAATTCCAAACTATGACAAATTAGGTATATTTTTTCCTAAACGCCGACAAATCTCCGCTCAGGAAGACAAGAAAGCCGCCAACTCAACAAAAACTAAGCAGCTCCAGAGTCGAATTCGACAGTGACAGAGAAAATGGGGGTAAATGTTGATTGTAGTTCACGAATTCTGATTGCGGGAGGATCAAATTGAAGGAGGAGAGGGTTTTGGGGCCTCAAAAATTGGGGACGGAATCTAACAAGGATCACAAGTAGAGGGGACGTGGATAATCTGGATTCTAATATATATGCCAGAATATATTCTAAACTTTTCGTAGTGGTAGTGCCGGTTAGGCAGACCTGATTGAAGAAATGAGGTTCACGTGGGTCGGAGCCGATACATAGGGGTTTCCAAGGTCAATTGCCTACTCCAATTTCCTGTATTAAGGTAGGTAGAGGGAATCGTGTAGCGGGCTTTACCCGCTAGAAAAGGTACTATCCACTCCCGATTCGACCCACCTCTCAATTGGTCGGTCTATGGGTTGCTCAAAAACAACCGGCCTCGGCTTACGGGTTGAATCATCTAACCCGTCGAAACGGAGTAAACCTGGTTGAAAAAGGCTGGGTCTCCAAAAGCCAATGACTAGAAAGACGCAAGGCCCAAAAATAGATTCTAAAATAATTTCTATGAGATCATTTTGAATATTTCAATATGTTTGGTAATTAACTAATTAAAAATCAATTTCATTTATCATCCAGATTTAAATTTTAAATTTTAGACATGTGATAACACCACATTTAACCAGATATTTGATGTGATGTGAATTTTCACATCATTTTAATCATTATCTCTACGTGGCACAATTAAATATTGATACCTATACAAATTTAAATTTTAAATCCATTTATAAATACACCTTTTTGTATAAATTGTTCTCAAACAAAGTTGCCCCACAGTATATCTAGAGAAGTGTGTGGCCTTTTAGCTGATTTGATAGCGATATTTTTGGGATAATACTCAATTATAAGCAATCGGTTAATGAATTTGGTAATCGGACAATTAGTTGCAGCATTATATAAGGAATTAAGGATACTTTAAATTGTTTTGACAAGGATAAAATAATTGCTTGAATTTATATCGACTATATTCATTGGTTAGTAGCATTGTCAGAAGAATGGCAATGTCTAATCGAGTAGCGAGTTTGGAACAAAAAGATACTTAAACCAAAAATGTGACACTTACATTGGTATAGTTGAAAGTACAATGACTCAATTATGGAGCATATTAAGTTGAAAGATTTATTAGACAATAAGTAGAAAAATCTAAGGACACTTGGATAGTTTGGAATTCATCACATGAATTAAACCCAAAAACACTTGGCATTTTGATGTGATGAAAATGATTCTTAGGCTTCCAATTGCACTCATTTCTATTGGACATTTATAAATTATCTAGGACAAGTAGAAACTTTTTCATTGGTGGAATCCAAAGATTTATAGAAAATAAGTAAGAAATTCGTCCATAAATATTCATAGCCTAAGAACACCTTCAAAAGACTTTCAAAGCACTCATTTTGTCTCTCAAACAAGGCCATCTTCATATACATATCAAATCTCTACTTAAGGAGCTACTTTGCTTGAAGAAAATATAAAGATTTGAAGGTATCTTTTCACCCACAAACATCCAATAATCTCTAAAGAAGCAAGAGCAAGGTGAATAACTAATGTTTTAGTTTCCATTGCCGTGCATGTGTTTTAAAAGATAAGCAATAGTTTTGATGTTATGTTATGATAATGAATGAAATGTTTTCTTGCATAACAGTCACTAGCATTGCCTACCCGTTTTGTATTGAATTGCTTTGAATTGTTTCCCAGACTATGCCATATTCAATGATCTCGGGATAGGGAAGACTAATGTGGTGTTTACTTTGAATTGATAATGCTATTGCTTGGAACTCTGGTAAGGGTCAACTGGGGTTTTGTGTGAATCCACTTGATATTGTATTGCCATGTTAAACTTGACATTTGATGATATCATTGCCGGCTACAGGTAGTTGGTAATTCTATTGCTCAGGGCCCTGTTTTGCATTTGAAAGAGGTTTGTGCATTCTTTATGTTTTCTTAAACATATGAAATGATTTTTGTAACCTTGTGGCAAATCAAAATATTGTGTTACTCACAGAATATTTTGTACTCATTTAGTGTTTAATTACTTTTTTGTAAATGATCAATAGAAAAATCTTGAGCACCAAGCCGGAGATTGGAGGATATCACCCGACCAAAGTCAACTGGGGTTTTGGTGAATCCACTTGATATTGTATTGCCAAGTTAAACTTGGCATTTGATGATATCATTGCCAACTACAGGTAATAGGTAATTCTAGTGCTCAGGGCCCTATTTTGCATTTGAAAGAGGTTTGTGCATTCTTTATATTTTCTTAAACATATGAAATGATTTTTTGTAACCTTGTGGCAAATCAAAATATTGTATTACTCACGGGATATTTTGTACTCATTTAGTGTTTAATTACTTTTTTATAAATGATCAATAGAAAAATATATGAACACCAAGCCGAAAATTGGAGGATATCACCCGACCAAAGTGAGATTATGTATGTAATAGAAAATGATCGTTGAGCTTATTATGAAGAAGCTCCATTGTTCCTTATGTATTTGGGAACAACGTATGAATTTAGTGTCTTTTGTGCATACACCCACACACTCCTCCACCATGACAAAGTTTAGAAAGACAAACCCATATTTCTCTAACGTGATAGTCTTGTAAATAAGTGAAAATTGTGGTATAAATATGAGTATGAACATATGTATATATGAATAAGAAAGGAACATGTTATGTAATAGTATAGGAAAAACTTTTACTTAGTTTGGGAGCCTCATTTCCCATTAAGAGGTCTCCCGATCTTTTGAACGGTTAATAATAAATAAAATAGTTTTATATAGTTGATTGTGGACACTTATTTTGACATTTACCTTGAACAAGCTTAATCTTGCCTACTCTAAACAACAATTATGATTCATGAGTCATATGAAATTGAAGAATTAAAAGAAACATCACAATAAGTTTTATGAAAAATTTAAATACTTATCGAATTAGCACGTCACGTCCTTTGTTAGTACTTTAACTATTTTGAAATGACAAGAATTTCCGCCAACGTACAGAGAAACGACTTATTCATTTATAGAGAAATAACGAGGGTGTGACACCATCGATCGCACTATACATAGCCATTAAAATGAGGGCAAAGTATGACAATACTAGGGGAATATAGCAGATGCGAAGTAGATGTTGTTGATTGCCACAGTACTTGATCCCAGGTACAAAATGGGCTACTTGGAATTTTTTTCTTAGGGAACTTTACACTCCCTCACGTGCCAAGTTGCAGATAGAAAAATTGAATGATACTTTGACAAGCTGTTACAAATGGTATGAGAAATTTGATGATAGCCAACCAAAAGCTCAATCATCGATTTTTTTTACTCTACTACTACAATTGTTGTTTCATCGTCCTATCAAGCTATTGCTAGCACATTTTAAGTGGTTCTGCAACGATGATTGAGAAGTACAAAAGAATCATAGCAGGGAAACATACTGCAAAGAATATAAAGAGTGATATTAGGATATACTTGGCTGATCCGTAGTTCTTTAACTCCAAAGATGGTTGAGCTCATTCTTAGACCATGATCTCTTTAGCTGTCATGATTGTGGCTCTATCATCTAGCCTTTGGTGAATGGAACTTGAAAATTGTAGCTTATATCGGGTGCATTTGTAGAATTGTTAGTGAATTTGTGTTGTCTTTGTCCGTTGTGGTGCTGTGTACTTTGTGATTGCGGGCTTGTTGCTAATTTTTGTTTATTGGAACTTGGAAGTTGTAGGCTTGTAGCTTAATTATGTTCGTTTGTATTTGTGGAACATTGGAATTGTTGTTGAGTTTGTGTTGTTTTGTGCTTTGTTATGTACTTGTTGTCACGCCTCCGTTATTCTATCATTATTATTGAGTTGTTTCTTTATTTCAATAGCGAAAGCTCTTGTATGATTTCAAATAATTAAGACGTTGACGATGGACGAGACGTGCCAATCATACGAGTTCTTTTAGTTTTCATAAGGTCATTATGATGGTTCTTTTGATTTCTCTATTTTTACCTAGAGTTGTACGATCAATGAAATACTTTTAAGGTCACTTACTAATTCCTTTCGCTTTTGTTTGATCTTCTCTTCTATGCCTGGGTTAGTTTGGCTTTACAACACTTGGCTTATTTTTCATGTTTAAATTAAATTCTAAAACAAACATACACGATTAACCATATAAAAACCATCTTATTGATCACAAGTTGAACAAAGGATTTGGAAGCCTTTACATGGAAAATTAGGCTAGTTACATTACATGACATGTTTTCTCCTTATTTATACATATATATATATATACTTATTCTTCTACCATGATCTTTCTAAAGACTATTATACTAAGTGAAAACATAAGTTTATCTTTTCAAACTTTATCATAGTATAGATGAGTAAGAGTATAAACACAAAACACATTGAGTTCATAAGTTGTTCCTAAATACATTAGGAACAAAGGAGCATCTTCATAATAAGCCCATATATCCGTTTCTACCATATGCAATATCTTGCTTGCGTCTGGTGACATTCTCCACTCTTCGACTTGTCTTTCATAGATTTTTCAATTTATCATCTACAAAAGAATAAATAAACACGAAGTGAATACTATGTACCCCGTGAGTAACTCAACATTTTGATTTGTCACAAGATTTCAAAAAATCGTTTTACATCACAAGTTCAAGAAACACAAAGATGCACAAACCTTTTTGAATGCAAAATAGGGCCTAAGCACTAGAATTACTTACTACCTGTAGCGCACAAAGATGCCATTCAAATGCCAAGTTGGCCATAGCAATACGATGGTAAGTGGATCCACACTTAACTCGATTGACTCTTACCGGAGTTCCAAGCAAAGAGCGTTATCAAATCAATTTAAACAACATACTAATCGTTCCTATCCCGAAATCATTGTGTCATAGTATGGAAACAATTCAAAGCAAACCAATTCAAAATGTGTAGTGTAATGCTACTGATTCACATGCAAGAAAACTTTTCATTTCTTATCATAATATGATATCAAAACAAATGCTCTTTTTTTTTTAACACTTATACATGCCAAGGAAAACTAAAACATTGATTACTCACCTTTAACCTTAGTTCTTTAAAGATTCTTAGATATTTTAAGTGGAACAACACCTCCAAATTCTTAGTATTCTTTAAGCAAACTAGCCTAAACATATATATATATATATATATATGAAAGAGGCTTATTTTGGGAGGCCAAAAGAGTGTTTTGGAAGGCTTTTGGTAGTGTTTTAAGGCTAACATTATTTATGAACGAATTTCTTACTTCTTTTCTAAAAACTTTTTGGATTCTACCTATGAAAAAGGCTCCAATTGTCCATAGATAATTTACAACTAACCAATGAAAATAAGTCCAATTGGAAGCTTGGGAATTCTTCTCACCAATCAAGTGCCAAGTGATCTTGAATTTGATTCATGTGGGAAATTCCCTATATATGTCACTAGATTTTTTTAACTTATTAGTTAATGAATCCCTTTACTTAATGTACTCTACAATTAGGTCCTTATATTTTCGCCTATACAATTAAGTACCTCATTATTGCTTTTAAGCATTCTTTTGCTCCAAATTTGCTACCCGATTGGATTTAGTCATAACTGATAGACGTAGTCGATATAAATTCAAGCAATGATCTTTATTCTTGTTAAAGCAAATTAAAGTATATTCAAATTCTCATAGAATTTCACTACTAACTATCCGATGACAAAATTCACCAACCGATTGTTTATAGTTGAGCATCATTCAAGAAATGATTCAATTATTGACCCAAAATGCCACCATAGAATTCTTGAGATCTCATGGACCGTTACACTTGTGTTAGATGGAATTTGGATATTTGTATATATCTTGTGTCATTGTAATTTCTATGTCGTCGATTTTGTCAATGGATAAATCCCATATTGAATAAATAACCAATATATAAAGTGTTTGAGCTACTCCCTTTAATATGTTAGCCTTTTAAAGTGGACGTCAAGCCTTAACATGATATTATAGCATACTCCAACTGAGTCTACACGATATTAGGATTTTTCAGTTGCCCACCTCTTCTTCCTCCTTGAGCATTGTGCTTTTCACTCTTCTAACTTTACGAGCGTTGCACTCGTTATTTTTAAGATTGGTGTGTCCAACGAGCCACCATCTTGTGGGGTATATTGAGAGAGAAAAGTTCCATATCAAAAAAAATATTAAACAAAAGACCAATATATAAAGTGTTTGGACTGTCCCCATAATGTGTTAATCTTTTAACGTGGAACTTTAAATCTTTACATTCCAACAAAGTCTGTTAAGCTCAATTGAGCAATTAGATATGAATTTCAAGATTTCAAGATTAGTGCTACAAAGAACCACCATCTTGAGGGTTATTGTCAAGGAAATAATCCCACATTAAATAAATATCAAATAAATAAGTATAACCAACATGGAAGTGTTTATGCTACTCCTTTTAACGGGCTAAATCTTTAAAGTGGAACCCCAAATCTTAATAGTTTTATCATCTTCCTTATTTGTTTTTTTGGTATGTCACTCATCAATTTTGGCATCTAAAATATTTTTATCCTCTTTAGGTGCACATGATTTTATGTCTGTAGACGTTTTCCTTTTCTCGGCATTTTTTGAGCTTAAATTTGGCATTGGTTGGAGAAAAACTAGAATCAAACTGAATTTTCAAGTTTGGACCTGTTAGTGGTTTTGGGCCCGCTCTAAGCTAGTTTAAACTATTAATCAGACTCAACATGAGTCAACCCGATTTCACTCGGGTTGAGACAGTTTTCTCTATCTAAAAACACACTCACACACATTCAAAACTTCAGAGGAAATGATACTTAGGTGTGACGTCAGGCCGGACGAGTTGGGTTTGACCCTAACTCAAACTTGAACCACTAGAGTCTAGTAGTCGGGTTGGCCATTTTCAGACCAAACCGAACCAGCTCAAAATTTGATGATGCCAGAGAATGCAAATTAGTAATAATTCTTTTGTAGTCGATTTATTACTTTACACATCTAAAACATTATGACTTTTTTAAACATTATAATGGAAGACTCTAAAATTTTCCAGAAAAATGAATTCCAAAAGCACTCCTATATGCTTTATCTCAATTGTCACCTTTAATCCTATCTACAAGCATGTCAAGAAAGAGTTTCTCTGAAAGGAAGCATCAGTGCTCCACGAGAATTGCTCTTCCGATCTCGACCACACTCAGGTAAATACCCGAATGCTTGGCCTTTCAACTTAGTGAAGATTTTATTTTTTGTATGCTTCTGCTTCATTTATGCTCAATTAAACTTGCGAAACTTTCACTAAATGCTTTCAAATTTTTTAGAATCATAGGAAAAGAAATTATGTTAACGATAAAAAATTATGGCCTGTATTTTAAGAATAAGAAACCATACTACACGCCTATCGTGGTTATAGAACCATAGAGAAAAGATAGGTGGCATGATCCGGCTATCCATCATGTCCAGGTAGATTAGAAATTGTACAAGCTACCACGTATATATTTTATATAAATGCAAATCTATTAACAATTATATATATACAAGTATTTTTCTTAAAATCATTTTGCAGAATCTCAATTAAAATAAGAAAGTAACTAAACGGTGTTCCATTTTTATTATCATGATCAAAATGACATACTATTATTGCAGAAATCGAAATGTGCATGTGGTAATAATTGATCTTTTTCGATTAAATGAGGGGCTTTTGTTCTCTATACTAGGCTGAAGCAATTGACATGTGACAATAGAATGAGACATATAGTGATGCTTCTTAAGAGATTTTTTCCAATTAAGCAGTGCGTAAAAAGGGTTTTTGTTGCTTATATTATTGTATTCTTTTAGGCATCTTAATTAGATGTTTTCTAAAATAAGAAAGAAATTATTTAATTTTTGGTCATGATTGTAGTAGTCAGACTTTTTAATCTCCAAGCAATTGACAGGGAAAAAATGCATTTATTGTCATTTGCTTTTCTCAACTGGGAAGATTTCTTAACTAACAGTGAAGTTGAAGCTTTTGAATGGTCCAAAACTTCCCTTTGCTATCATTCTAAGCAAATGGTCCACCATGCCTTGCATCATCATAACTTCTCAATTCAATACCTCCAAAATAGATTTCCAAAGGAAATGTTTGCTCCCTCAGTCCTCGATTTATTGTATTTATAGCAACTCGATCTTTCTCGGTATTTTCTTTAATTTCTTAGCACGAGTTCATTTTATGTTTCTATTTCAAATGAACATTGGGCCAAGTTATTTTTATCTAAATATTTCGTGCAACTCACAAGTACTACAAAATGTCTCTAGTGTTCATTTTTACTCATAATTTTATTAGAAACAAAAGCAAAAGATTAGCATAGACATGTTTAGTCTTTATTTTTCTCCTATGCCGCATTTATTTCTCTCTTTAATTAAAGAAACTGAAGCTCATGTTAAAAATATAAGATGATAGAGAAAAGAAACATAAACTTTTTCCTCAACCCCTTCACCCTAACCACCTAATTAGCTAGCACAAAACCAAACTCAGGGTTATCATCGAGTGATAAAGTCAGAGATGAGTCAGAGGCATGAAAGTTTGCTATTTCATCCTTCCCAACATCCGGATTGTTACCTTTATATTGGGCAAGAGGGTTGGGGACAAAGAATTAATAGTTTTGCCACAATTCTTTTTTTTTTCCTTTTATAATTTGAATATGGTATGAAAAAGAATATCACAATAACAGCATCATATACAAAAAACACGTGCATCCCGGCCTCAACCTGGCCCAGTGGCCCTCCTTTTGAAAATCACCTACAAGGCCAAGGACCGGCCAAGGAGTGAGAACTACCCTACTCCCGCTCGAAAGTGTGATAGGAAACGTGAACGATGAGCTATGGGAGAGTGATGACAAAGAATAAAAGCTCACAAACCATGTGACTACACGAGCAATAAATTTTGGTTCAAAGGTGCAATTTCCCCAACTTTCAAATGCCAAAAAGAACGTATATTTGGTAAGAGGAATAATTGAAAGCCACTTCACGCCGTCCTTCTTATCTCTTTCTTTCACTATATATATAAACCACACATGCAAAAACACACTCACACACACACACAAACACTCCATTTCTCTCTCTAGCCCATAAACATCAATTTACACTCTGTAAGAGAGAGAAAAGAAATTAACAATGTTCATTGACCTTGCTGTTTGGCTACTCTTTTCTTTGGTAGTCACCGCCGCTCGACCGACTGGCAGTGAGGCAGCGGTGGAGGCTTTGAAGTCGTCAAGATCATTACAAGAGGCGGATAGAGTTATAAGATTGCCGGGGCAGCCGGTGATGAGTTTCCGGCAGTATGCAGGATATGTCACTGTGAATCAAACTCATGGGAGAGCACTGTTTTATTGGTTCTTTGAAGCCACTGAAACCCCTCAAAAGAAACCTCTTGTCTTGTGGCTTAATGGAGGTATGTTCTACATACAAATACAGGTATATGAGTACAATTTTTTTATAGGGCCAACTTAAGCTACGTATATCGCTTTTTCCGACTTACACAAAATATTGGAGCCCATCAGTTTTTCCTCAAATTAAGCGTTGTCACGCAAGCACGCGAATTCTATTAAAAAAAAATCTGTATAGGAAATAATTAGGTGTGTATACCCGATATGTTCAATATGATCGACTTAATGCTTGAAAGATCTGCATAGGAAATAATTGGGTGTGTATACCCGGTATCTTCAATATGATCGACTTAATGCTTGAAAGTATTAGGTAAGTCGTTTTGTTAAACTGCCTGACAAAGTGCCGGTCCGGCTATGGAATCCAGCGTGTGGAATCCAGACTCCAATCACACACTGACACCTCATCTGACACGCACCACGCATATCATTGGTTCTTAGGCTCCGTAAGGAACCCAGCTATGAGTTCCTTAGAAAAAGCCGACAAAGTGCCTTTTTGTTTTTTGGAAGTACAAAGTGCCCTTTATAAAGAAAGAATAGTTTACATGTTGTTTAATACTGTATTTGCGTTATGTTTCGAATTTCATAGAACAATGCTACATAAGTAATGCACGACTGGTTTTTAGTATTCCCTTCGTCCCACAAAAATATTCTCATTCTAAATTTCACTCAGATTAAGGAAAAGTGATTAATGTACTTGGAAAAGTAAAATTAATTTATAAAATTCCAATAATACTTTTATTTACTTATGAAAAATTGATTAGTTCACACATAACTAAATTGACTATATATTGTTAATTGTGGTTAATTCCAAAACATTTAATAAGAGTATGATAAGAAAAGGAAGATTTTAAGACACCTCTAAAAAGAAAAAGGGAATAAAATTTCAAACACACAATAAAGGAAAAAGAGGATATCTTTTTAAGCAGGGGGAGTACTAGTTTGTGTAATAATGTAAACGTCTCATCAAATGATAACTAAGTGCAATTAATGTAAAAATATCTAAACTCTTTTATCTTATTATTATTTGATATTTAGTCAACACTATATGTGTTATATGTATAATTAGCACCACTCAACTCTAATTCATAACTTGGTCAAAAAAAAAAAATCAAAACTCTAATTCATAACATTTATAACTTGCATAACGCTATATAGATCTAGCATAATTGGTGTTTAGCATCTGCATCTGTATATTAATTAATCCATTTAAGTTTCGGTATCTTTTATATTGTGATTTTTCCACCTTTTTTATTTGGTAAATTTTCTGGTAACTATTTATTTTCTTAATAACAAAAATTTTTGTGAAAGAACTCAGAGAGTATTTGAACATGTGACCATTGAGTTTAACAACTAAATCTTAACCATTTTGCTCATTTGTTTTGTTTGTTAATCTTTTTTATTAATGAATTAAAATACCAAATCTGAAATGTCAATTCTAAAATAAATTCTAATCCATCATAATTCATTAATTCACTGTCTATATCGTGTGCATTGGCGAATCTAATGTTATTTGAATTTTTTAATGCATTTTATATTTTTTTTGAATTTGTTAATTTTATTATGATTTTTTAAAATGAGGCGAGTAACAAGTATTTTTCCATTATTGTATATATAAAAAGAATTATATGTAAAAATATATATTGTCTTTTAAAAGATTTTGAAATTTATGCTTACTAAGTCTATTGAACTTATTGATTCAATTAATGTATTTTTATATTTTTATATTTTCTATAAAGGTGTAAATATTACATATTTATATTTAATTATCTAATAATATATTTCAGTAATACACGGGTGGTTTAACTAGTGTGTGATTAAAGGATAATTGAAAATTAATTAAATGCAAAAATAGTGGTTCCAAATTTTAAAAAAAGGTGAAAAAGAAAAATTAGTTTATGTGCAATATTTTGCCGGTTTATTTTAGTTTGTAGTTTAATGTCGTATATACACTTGTTAGCACTCACAGTGCTATAAGTACTCGCAATGCTACATAGCAATAATAATTTTGTCAACCTCTTTCATTTATTTATCTATTTAATTATAGTTAAGTCAACAATTTTAACTATTACTGTGATTGATTAATTTTGGCCCTTTAATTTTTAAGTCTTCTACTTGTTAATTTGAGCTCGACTGTTAAGTTGTTAAGATAAAAACTTGAATTTATAGATTAGACGTGATTGATTAATTTTCACATGCGATTTTAGCATCTACATAGAAGAACGCTCCCCTTTTTTTTTTTTTTTTTTGGGTTGGGTTGGGGGGGGGGGGAGGGTTCAAGTGGGGATTCAATT